>JAQFZF010000221.1:0-20014 GCA_034695365.1 Enchytraeus norvegicus
GTTTAACTAAATAGTTACTAACTAAAAAAAGTAGTTTAACTACTCTTTTAACTAAACTAAAAAAAGTAGTTTAACTAAATAGTTAAATAGTTACTTTTAGTTAACTATTGCCCATCACTGGTATCAGAACGGTAATCCTATGTAGGCCTACACTGTATTGTACAGGGTGCTGTGTCTAATAATTGTATATTTATGCTACTATCCGTGATTCAATTCATTTAAGCCTATAACCATTTAGTTTAAGCATACTCGATTATCACTCGATTATCTCTTCGAGAGTTTCTTACTTATCAACTATAAAGCTATAGGCCAAATTATTGCACTAACATATTCTGAAAGCAGTCAAATACACGCCGATTTTCTTAACTTTAAGGAAGCTGATAATTAGTTTTGTAATTCTAAGTTTACCAAACTCGAGAAAATAAATTTGAATTAGCATGAATCGCTTTGGTCTGGAGTCGGTGCACATTTCATGATTGCAAGAGGGAGCGCCGGAGGAGCCACTTGTGTGAATGTATATTTGCGTGCTGAGGGACAATATGACCAGTGAAGTTGTCCAGATTATTCGCGTATTTATTGGCCCCTGACCGGCGACCCCGGCATTATATGCGTGATCCGATAGGCGTTGACCGCTTGACCCGTATATGATTAAAGTAGCTTCCATTCACTGTTCCATGCAGAGCCTCCTGAGTTTGTCCATTCCTTGGTTTGTCGCATATACTATGAAAGTCTTGAATTCACTCTTTAGGATATATTGTAACATGATGAAGATAAGACTTTGGTACTTATATTATATGCAATGAAAATATGATAGATCCTACGTTAGAAAGAAAGTATAAAATTCAATATCCGTTTCAAATACGGAGCACATGTTATTGCCTTCAGCCCTTTGTGTCCCAATTCGCACTCTCTGTTTGTTTGTATGTGTTTTGCTGACTTGATTCGTGTGAAATAAATAAATTCAATTCAATTCAAAATGCTCTAGTTGTCAAGAGCATGAGAAGCTGGTTGCGACGCTAGTGTCATAGACGAATTGGTCGCTTAATTTCAGACAAGCGGAGGCCTTGTCACATCGTGTATGGCCTATGACAGACTAGAGTACTTTTTCCTTCACTGTTCCAAAAAGAGCCTCTGAGATACCTAGTATTTAGGCGTTAAAAAATGTCCTTTGTATTGTAAGTCAGTTTTCATTTGTATTTTCCTGCAGTACCATTGGAGATCCCGAGCGGTTTTAGGGTTAATCTGGAGAAACCCGTCACAGAATCCACGGCTGACTTCCAGTGGAACTCCGTCAACACAGGACCCTGGAGGATGCAGGGCTTCTTCCGGGGATATAAGGTCAATTTATATCAAATTGGTTAATGGAATTACATGTTTATGATTTAGTTATGATAATCTCTTGTTAAGGAATTCTGGTATCTAAATGTTATCTAAAGTTCACCGTAGTGCTATACGTTAAACTTCTGAAGCTAACCCTGCGAGGCGGCATAGCTGTCTGACGCCTTGAGGTGAGCTCTGTACCCCTCTTAATGAGATGATGAAGGGTGCCAGCATCACGGCTGGCATCCGGGGCAAGCGACAACAACAACGATAACCCAACGCGTCATTGGGCCATTGATACTGACACTAACTTTGGTGCATTAGTTTAATTAATTGATTAGTTTAATTGTGCTAATTAATTAATCATTTTATTACAACAGATTCAGCTGTGGAAGACTGAGGAAGGCATATCAACTATGCGTGAGCACAGTATACTTTACCGTGAACCACCGGAGTGTTGGAAGGTAGACGGGCGGTCAGCCAGACATACACACGGGTCGACAAAGACACGGACTACCAGAGATACAAAGACACGGACTACCAGGGAGTCTGATGCAAACAGTGGTGGACGAAACCGGAGGGAAATAAATTCTGGTCACATCTACAATCTTTGGCCGTTTACAAACATCACAGCCCATATAGTTGCTCTTAACGCTAAATACGGTGGCCCTCCCAGTCAAACTGTTACCTTCGTGACTAAGGAAGGAGGTAAATACGAGTTTATACATATAAATTCCATTAAAGATATCTGAACCATTTACAAATTTTACCAGTTAATTATAAAACTAAACTAGTTCCCTGAGATTAATTTCGATTATAACGGGTAGATAGATAGGTTTGAGTGTGCTTAACGTCAAGGTTCAGAAGCACAAGGTGTTTCTCTTCAAGACGGCTCGACACACTCGAGCTACCGTTTCAAAATTAGTTCAAGCTTATTACAGCTTAATCCCACTTAGCACACAGTTTAGTACTGTGCACCTAGTGGAATTAGTTATAAAGGGCGTTAATTAATTAATTAATATTTATTTATTGTAATAGTTGGCATATTAGCATATTTATGATTTATATATTTAGACGCTTATCTATTTTGTTGAACAAAATACCCGGAAATCAACATATTTTCATACATGATATACCTATTCTGATATATAGCCATTAACTGGGACACGGTATTAAAGCATGAAGTCTTTTCGACAAACTAACAAACAAACAATATATATATATTTAATGTCCGGTTCCTCACCCGAAGGCGATGTTAGGGACGTGCGTATTAAATTCATAAGTGTAACATTAATGTAACTAGACAATGATTTCTTCTATTAACCAAATTTAGTTCTTAGCTTTTTGAAGTCTGCCTCATTAAGTAATGGAAGTAAACTCATTAGTATAGTGTAATTTACGTCAAATCAAAATCAAAACATATAACGTTTTAACATCCGGTTCATCATCTGACGACAATATCAGGGACGTCATAATGGTTTTTTGGTGTTGGTGTTGCTGGCCCATGCTGGAGTTAGTAGAAACTGTATAGCATGGAGTAATCACAAGTTTTGGAATTACTGTCAAAAGAGAGTGAAATAGAGAAGGGTGAAGACTGATTTAACGTCAGTTTCGCGGTATAGCGGCTACATCAGTGACGGGTAAGCCCTGGGATTAGAACCGTGAACCTATAGAACCCAGGCGGTCGGACACTCAACCGATGTGCTACTGGTTCAGCCAAGATTATTATATAGCTATGGCTGTGTGCCATATTCGCTACCGAACGTAGGCGCGGAGCTGATCCCGACCCTGAGCGATTGCAGCACACAGGTGACATAGTCATTAATCCGACGGTGAGGTCGCCAGCCCCACACTATACAAGCCAATTTTGATAATTGGATCATATACGCCAGACCTGTGGTAGCTTTCGCAATTTTGCGAAGTAGTCACCTACTACGTACTAATTGCTCCCAATTATATCTATATAGAATATAGAATATATATGTGGAATCAATAGAATCAAGTCTAATACCGGATTTAACGTCGGTTTCGCATTTCGAAGATGTATCAGGTGCGGGTGAGCGAGGGATTCGAATCCTGCACCTATAAATCCGCAGTAGAGACGTTTTACCGTTGTGCTACATCGCTTGGGATATAGCAGAACATACATATACCTACTCGACTCCTTAGTATGTTATAAAAGATCAGTCCAAAGCAGTCTTTAGCCTGTCATTATTAATATGAAGCGTTCAGCTCATTTCACACACTTATCCTACATGTAGGTCCAATGACATACACTTAGCCTACATGTAGGTCCAATGACATACACTTAGCGTACATGTAGGTCCAATGACATACACTTAGGTCCAGGGGGCTCTGGCCATTCTCGAGGGGAGGGGGGGGGGTATTTAATTTTTTTAAGAAATTGTGCAAAATATCCGCATCTTTTGTTTATTCCCTCGATTTAATCTGGGCCCACTCGAATTTGGCTGGCCTCTCTTATCGAAATGCTTATACTTTCCGCTCCCCGAGGGCATCTATAAGAACTGTGGTACAGATTTGTAAGGAACCAATCACAACCCACCAAGCAACCCTAATTCTTCCTAATCAACCAATCACATGCTTAGAAATGTCTATTTCCAGCGCTGGGATTGGTTGATCTTTCGATATTAGCAAATATGCACTACAAGTAGTATATTAGCTCTCCGAGGAGGGCCATGGCCCTCGCATGCCGCACCCCACCCCTAAATTCGCGCCTTCCCGCGCCCGATAATTATCGATGGCATCAGCCGACGGGGATTTAGTGAAACGGTTAGCGTGTCTGCTTCAGGATCGAGAGATGACTCAAGGCATGGGAAAGATTCTCAGCTCAGTCGACAAAATATTGCCGGCACCCTTGGGCACGGGTGCATATCGGTGCCTGGAAGATGGAATGTTAATCGTGTAATACCGGTGACTGCATTGCGCGCCCGACAGTCCATTGCACTGATCGAAAGGCAAAGGTAGGATTAATTATGGAGTAGAAAATAAAATATAAAATACCCACAAAACAGCAACTAAGAAAGGAAATTAGAATGTGCTTCTGGCACGTGTAAATGTATGCGGAAATTTAATAAAAATCATCGGAAGCATTAGAAGTTGCAGAAGACGCGACATTAAACTGAAATGACAATGTTCCATCATCATACATCCGTTGACTCTCAACTCATTTTCACTCAACTTATAAAACAACGTTGACTGTTTTGAGCTTTTAACGCATCATAGCACACCTTTATTTATGCTAAGTTGTGATTTGAAATACGAAATTATTTCTGTTTCGATTTAGTTATTGATGACAAATTGGTTGTAAGAAATGAACTAGATAGAATTGGAATGCTAATAATTATTTAAAAGTTCCAAGAACGAAAAGTAGAATGCTTATTTAAATTTTACAAAAGCGGAACGTATTCTGCATAAAAAAGAAAGCTGATGATAGAGAGTAATTTACGAACATAGGACCTGTCGGTTTTGAAGAGCACAAGATATAATAGCTATAATTGACTGAATTACCTGTGAACATGTGCGTATGCCTTGTCTGAAAATAAATTGAATAAAATTCAAATTCAAAATAAATAAAATATCTTCAATGACGAAATATCAATCCCGGGATTTTGGGATTGGAAATTTTTTACTTAATAAATATAAAAACGCAAATATGTTGTTTAGTCTACAAATATAACTGGAATGCAATGCAAGATTTAAGTTCAATTTACTTAGTGGTTTATAGGCCTATATTACCACAGTAAGTTCAGTAACTGATAGGCCTAGGCCTACTGTAAACAATAACATTGTAGCCTCGGAGTACGATGTCATCACGATTCACGGACCTTCACGATGGCCTATAATGTGTTGCGTAACTTGAATTCTAATTCATAATGCAATATAAACATCAGATTTATTCATAATGATCAGTTAATAGCTAATATATTGTCCATATTTGGATGATGACGAAGATTAATATTTTAACGAAGATTATAAACATGTCGAAAGTCTATATTCAATAGGCCAATAGGATGATAGGCTATAAGTTGGTCTAGTGGAAACTTAGATTACGTTACTGTCAAATAGCCAATAGTTGCAAAACCATTACAAGACTAGTGCTGGATATCATGAAGATTGGTCTAATAACAATTATTGATCTAAGATATATGGCCAGGCCGTAAAGGCCTATATATAAACAAACAAAATTCGTATTTCAGCTTGTAGACTACTATAGACCGTGCACAAACACTGCACATATTTTCGTCAACTATGTGCGAATAGCTGTCGAGTTCTTTACAGGCTTCGTCAATCCCGGGATCCCGGGATTGAGAATTGCTCAATCCCGAAATCCCGGGATTGAGCGGCGGGTTTCGGGATTGGATGCCTAATTGGGTGGACTAGCTAGTGTAAATAAAGCTGCCGGAGACGTCCCGGATGTAAGATGTTGAAAAGGCAGACTTTAAATCATTCAGTGATTGGACATTGAATAGAATCTGTCTAAATAAATTTAGAGTTCATTTCATTGGCTAAAGATGATAACCCGTGGTCATGAATAACAATGATGATACAATAATGCACAAAAGATGCTAAAGCTATAAATCAATCAATCAACAATCAATAACCCATAACGTCGCTCTATGCAAAATGTCAAAGGAGCGCTAAATGGTCAATTAGAGAAATCATGCTGCCTGAGGCCGTAACAGGTGTGGCAGACTAGACCTAGAATAGCAATGCTAATTGTGTTAATTGCTATTTAACTCTTAGATTTCTTTAGGATATTATTGCACTCCTTATGTGATTTGATATTTATCTTTTACCTGACAGATGTCCTATGTCATATTGAATTGGTTTATTTTATTTTATTGTTACTTTATTTTTTTTTCGTTCTCTTTCGTTTTTTCGTATAAGTTACTTTCTTTCTGTCGTTCTTTCTTTCTTTCTTTCTTTCTTTCTTACCTACTTCTTACTTAATTTCGTACTTACTTTCTTTCGTATAAGTTTCTTTCGTATAAGTTACGGTATTTCTTTAAACTGTCATGGATTTTATGGTTAGCTTGAGATTATAATAAGAGATTGAGTGCAATCCGGGTGGCGAATATACTACTTGTAATACAGATTTGCAAAAATATTGAAAAATCAACCAATCACAGCGCTGGAAATAGACATTTCTAACCTGTGATTGGTTGATTAGGGAGAATTAGGGTTTCTGGGTGGGTTGTGATTGGTTCCTTGCAAATCTGTACCACAGTTCCGATAGATGCATCCGGGTGCAGAGCAAATTACTGATTAGATTATCAGCGAGGTCATTCAGTGCGCTGAGGTCACTGTGGAGCGATGGGTCAATTGGTCTTTATTTAGCAGTGGACTGAAAAAACTCCGCAGGAATTTTAAGATACCAGTTTACCTTATGTCACGTCAAGATTTCTTTATTACGTCATCTCCCATGGAATAGTAGTGTAGCAGTTAAGCTACAGGTTCGAATCCCAGGATTATCGATTGACATAAGATTTCGTTTGATTAATTCTTGACTCTTTATCTGAAACTACGATAATATGTATTATAATCAAGCGGACCAACGGATCGTTCTAAATACTTTTGCCTCGAAAATATATCCACTTATCCAAATGCCAATTGGATACGGAAACAGACGTTAAATTATAGCTATATTCTTGAAGTAGTAATATAACTCTATTTGTGTGTGTTACATAAATAATTCTAATTCTACATTGCGAACGACTTGAAACGTCAGTAGAATAATATAGAAGTTGTATTCTTTAAAAATATTATAGTGGAATATTATAACAAATCAAGTGAAACTTTAAGCTAATAAATTAAACAACAATAATAATAAATGTTCATATAAAAATAAATGAATAAAGTTCAGATATTAAACTAATTAATGACAACAGATTCTTCATACGATCAAACGTACACTTTGGAACTAAAATAGGCCTACACATAATATTAATACTTTTAATTTTTATTTAATATTTGACCGTCAAATAATGTATCCGTAAAAGATGTGCTTGTCCGTAATTGCTTTTTCAATTTACATATTCGTCCGATATCTTTTGGGGATCGAGTTGGAACCTCCGGATGCTAATATAGGAAATGTCGTGCAGATTTGCAAATATTGTAAAACCAGCCAATTACAGCGCTTATAATAGAATTCTAAGCATGTGATTGGTTGTTTGGGAGAACAAGGGTTGCTTTATTGGTTGAGATTGGTTACTTGCAATTGTGTCCTACATTAGTCACAAATATCTTGATAAATCAGTCATTGCCAAAGTCACAAAATCGAAGTGAGTAAAACTCTCCTTTATATAATCTTGAACTATGTGGCGTCGATTTCTTTCTCTTCCAACTGTGCTGGCAGTAGTGCTCTGGTGGTATAGAACTGTCTACATTGCTGTTTTAAACGTGCCTGACATCGCCTTCGAGCGGAGAATCGGACGTTAAATCCTCCATGTATTGTACTGTGTTGTATTATATATTTTACTTTCAGATCTATTGATATCTTAATGTCGCGAGATCTCCTGACATTTAGGCCTATTCCTAATTTTTTCCAGTGACAGAGAAAAATATTTCCCTATTATCATGCGACAATATGCGGCATTATTGCGCTTCATCATTACCTCGAATTGCACTCCGCCCAGGTGAAGATATATCTTACTGACAGTGGCGGTTCTAGGCTGGGGCAAGGGGCCATGATCCACCCCCAAATTTTCATCTGGCTTCCAAATATTTTAATGATTACTCTTTTAAATAGGAGAATTAGTATATATTGTTCGATTTGACAGCTACTTGTACTTGCCCCCTCCCCCAAAAAATATGTTAGCCTGAAACTGTCACTGCTTCGTGAGGTCCATCCTACGCATACTAAGCATACTAATGCGCGCTTTCGACCTGTACTAAAGTAGAAGGTTATTCTTAGGTTAATGCGTTGATTTTAGTTTCAGTTAAAGCGGTGGGGGCGTTTACCACAATATTTTTTTTTAAACTGCCCATAATTCTCCAATATTCCCTTCAGTATTCATGTGACGCCCAAATGAAATTTTCCATCCATCGATAATGTATCATGCCACACAGTAGGTCCAAAAGCAGTACAATTTCTGTAAAAAGGTAAAGGTGGTGTGTCATATTCGTTACCGTAGACGCTGAGCTGATCTCGATCCTGAGCGATTTCAGCACACAGGTGACATAGTCATTAATACAACGGTGAGACCGCCGACCTCACTCTGTACAATCCTATTTGATAATTGAATCAGATACACCAGACCTGTGGTAACCTTTGCAATCTCCCAAAGTAGTCACCTACTAAGTAATAATTGCTCCCAATTATCCGACCCACGAAGGGATGGTGGACTTGGTTGGCCCATTGTACATCCGAGATTTTACTCTCTGATTGCTCGACCGGGAATCGAAACCCGGACCTTATGTGCAACAGTCGACACAAACTGTCCGACGCGCTAACCAAGCGAACTACGGAGACGTACATTTTGTAGTAGCATGTATAAATGTATTATATGTAGGTTTGAGTGTGTTTAGCTCCAAGGTTCAGAAGCACAATATTTCTCTTCAAGCAGCTCAACATATTTGAGCAACCTCTTCAAAATTAACTCAATTTTATTACAACTTTATCCTACAGCGTACACAGCAGTTTAGTAAATGCACAAAATGGAATTTGTTATTAGTCGATGTATGCAGGCATAATATTATGTATAATATAAAATAGCTATTCATATGGACCTGCATAGGCATTGTTGGATTTAGGCCGGCCTATTATTTGAACGGTTTGCTGTCATCAGTTTTCGAGTGCAATCCTCTGGGAGAGATTACATGATAAATGAGAGATATTGGGACTGATGGATCGACTCTGTATGACAGATATGTAAACACAGTGGTAGACACACATGCAGGCAGATAAACAATGATACATGCATCCACGATTCCACATCATATATTAAATTGGTCACTACATCAATAAACTAGATGGGTACCGTAGGTAAGTAGATCTACATGCATCGATGAATGCATCAAACAAATCAATTATCCTGATAATGTTACATCAAAAAATTCTATATTTATTACAAATCAATTAGCAGGATAATTGAATGGATCGAAAGAAAACAATGTGATTGCAGATGGAACGATATATGAACAGTCATATGAATGGATAATTGGATATAGTGTATGCCAAAATAGTATAATTTAAATAGCGGCTGCCTTTGGCCGATCTAGGACTCTTCTGGAGGCAAGGATATGGGTTATTTTTTTTATCAAGGGAAGGGAATACATGAGCAAAATAGAAAGAGAGAGAGAGAGAGAGGGAGAGAGAGAGAGAGAGAGAAAAGAGCGCCAAGGGATCAAGACTTCAGACCAAAGTTCATTGCTGTATTGTAATGCGCAGATTGATGGAATGCGATGCATTAAGCTTTAATGGATTGTGAATTTTCTGAATGAAGAATAGATGAATTGGGAATCAGGATAGATCCTTCACTTCAGTTGTTAAGTGGTTAACAAGACCACTCAAATCTCAGAGGCTCTGGATTCAATTTAAGCCCAGGGCAGATCATAGTAGGTCAGGTATTGGCTGGTTCAGGAGAATTAGTTGAGACAATATACAATTATACCAATGTTCATGAATTGTAAAAATTATGTTTCGTGTAATTGTATGTATGTTTGTTTGTATCTGTTTGTATATTTGTGTTTGTATGTGCAGTGTACATGCTACAGCAGCAGGCACCAAAACCAAGATGTATAGCCTGCAACAAAGAGGTAGTAATTTAATACTTTATTTTAATACTCAAATTTGACTCTCTCTCTCTCTCTTTCTTTCTCTCTCTTTCTCTCTCTGTCCCCCCCCCCCTCTCTCTCTCTCTCTCTCTGTCTCTAGCGCACTGTAAAACGGCAAGTCCAAGTTGTTACTCATTCTTTCACACAGTTGTCTATTACGCCCACTAATGAGCACTCCATCGATTATTTTGAGTTTGGAAAAAGACAGATTCTGAGGTGATATTCCGTAGCCTTTCGTGGTATATGACCCTATTCTTACATCTGCCTTTCAGTGAATTTATGAGTGATCTGGGTCATGGCTTCTGTGTATTAGACAAATTGGTCGCTCAGTTTCCATACAAGCTGCCTTTTCACATCGTGTGTGGCTTATCCCAGGCTGAACTAAGTAGACAACTTTCCCTTCACTGTTAAAAAACGACACTGAGGTATCTAAAATTGTAGAGGCGCCAGTGGCGTAGCGAAGCAGAGTGCTGCCTTTGCCGATTTTTTTTGGAGTTAATGACCTTCTTTGTTCAGTCGCTAGGGACATTATATTTCACTATTTTCGAAATGTCGTTCATTTTGCCAAAATGCCGCCCCTAGGGCTAGTGCCCCCCTCGCTACGCCAGTGAGAGGCGCTTTAAAAATTAATGTCATTTTGTTTAGTATTGAACCGACATATTTAACGTTTATTTCCTATCCAGAAAGTAATTTAGTAATTTAGTAAAGAGTAAAGTAGTGCGCGAGAGTTCTGACAGGTAGGTTTGGTAGATTTGAGTGTGTTTAACGTCAAGGTTCAGAAGCCCGAAGGACTTCTCTTCAAGACGGCTCAACACAATCGAGCACTACCGTCACAAAGATTGGGGTTAGCTTACCGTACAGCGTACCGTACACAGTACAGATAGACAAGAGTTCTGACAGATTTACAGAAAGAGAGTTCTGACAGATTGGAATAGTTGAGATAGCCCGAGATTAAAATTAATTATTATCTGGTAGAGAAATGGTGTTAACTGTGAACATAAACTATCAATATTATTAATTTTATTTTCTAAGTTGCCTTAGCCTCATACGAAACGCGCCAGTTTATCAGATATTTAGTTCTAAGAAATTTATTATGAGATTAAGAGGTAGGCGACTATCTTCGCCTCCTGTGTGTGGCGTTACTGCTAGTTAAATAATCAAATTTTAATTTCAGACAATATGGGAAATATTCGATTCTGTCGTGTTCTTTCACTTAACCGATTTACTTTCTTGATGTACGACAGCGACGCTAAACAAGTCTTTAGCTCTTTACCTTGTCGTAAAAAAACTGACCAATTTTAAGTTTCAGCCTTACATAAAATACCTGAAGGATTGATTGAGTTATAGTTGAACGTGTGACCTCGTTATTCACTTCACAGAACTCATGTTGAGTTCAGCTAGGAAGCTTCTTATATTGGCTTTTTCTGCTTCACCGGTTGTCTGTGTGTAATAAAAGAAATATATTAGCGCATGAGATTTCTTGAAGTTGAAGTATTGGCAGTGATAACAGATGCGAGAGAGAGAGAGAGAGAGAGAGAGAGAAAGAGAGAGAGAGAGAGTGAGAGAGATTGTGGACAGAAAAAGCGAGTGTGTGATTGCATTTGAATGAGAAAGAACGCTAAAATACCTTTCAATGCAAGACCTTTCCATCAATTGTATCAGAGTGCGCAACCATAATCGTTGCGCCATAACCCCATCGGAAATCTAATATCTGTTATCACATAGATAGTGATTAGGACATTAAGAATTACCCTGGTCAATATAATATAACCGAAATCCCAATATCACCAAGTGCTACCCTGACCCTAAATTAAAGTAAAAAATATGCAAATTAAAAGAACAGCGAGTCTATATATTATATTACATAGGGCAATGTAACTGCCGGGTACTATAAAATCAAATCAAAAACGGTTTAACGTCCGGTTCATCATCTGACGACGATATCAGGGACGTCTCAGGCATTTTATGTCACACCAGCTGGTCCACCCAAACGCAGCTGGAAAGCACATATGCTGAAAGAGAAAAGGGTCCAATACGGTGCAAGTCCATTTATCCATAAAACAATGATTATACTTTAAAAGAATCTATGGACGAAAGTAATGAGTCTTGAGTTTTACAACAGAAAGTTTGCAACATATAGTACTAGTACAACAGATAGCAACCGACTAGGTCATCAAACTGGGATATTTATGCGCTTTAGCGTTTTAACGTTAAACGACAGCATTTAATCATAAAACAGGCCACAAGGTCAATCTATCGTCAAGTCATTACATCGTTAAATCTGACAGATCTTATAGGCCTACCTGTCGATATATTTAATGTTGGTTTATGCTTTAACTGTTGCATTATTGGCTTTTACTATTATACATGACACCAATTTGTTAGCACGATACGTACACATTTTATTATCCAACGGGAGCATAAGTAGGTAAACGAAATTTAAATTTATACTGAATATCACTCAAGATTTGTATTCAACCCATACTATTTGTTTATGACATATTTGTCCAACCTAAATACTAAAATTTGAGTGACTTGATTTTATGGGCCTACTTTAAGTAAGTAAAAGGCTAGAAAAGGTTAAAGCCGCATTTAACGTCAGTTTTATCTCTGGATAGGGATACCATTGATGGGCGAGCCTCGGATTCGAACCCCGCACATACTGATCCGCAGCCGGAAACCTAACCGATCGTGCCACTGGCTCCTGCAACTAGGTATTTACTTGCAGGTCAAACTATACTGGAAAGAGATTGGAGGAATCTATAGTATAGTGACTATAGTCTCGCGCATAACACCCCTTTTTAAAGCAGTTTCATCACTAATTAGTTCATGTACTCTGCCTTTCATTAAGTATTTTGTAGTTTAAGATGGTTACAAGATTAGTAGTCAAATTTATAGTGAAATTTCAAATGAAAACAAATGAGTAGAGGCATCGGAAACACAGCCGTTAACCATCTATAAAAATTCCATACTTAGACTTGATTTCACAAGACGTCTATTAAAGTCAACTACACGCGCACATTATTAATCTCATGTTTCTAAACATTTAATGATGTTTTTTCTGTTTCAGATTCAATGTCGACCTACACAGTATGGAAAGGAGTAAGTGTAATTTGCTTTCTATGACGTGATCAAATTGGTCTGGGAATCGCGAGAAAGAACTAATGTAACGAAAATTGTCCATGCGCATAGGAGGCTGCTAATGTATCCTAGATCTATATCGATGAAGGCAATTAAAAGTCACCTTAAAGGTCAATGATTTATCTTATTGAAAGCCTCTGTTCAGGTGTGGTATAAAAGCTAACGTTTTGTGATGGATTGAATTGTTCGGTTTGTAGACGGTATACAGCCGTATTATTGGGCAAGATCATAGACTGTGTGCAGAGTTATGCTTTGGATCTGCCAGATGGCAGAACTGTTTGACGCCCCTGGAGGTTGTCTTCTCTATGAGAGGATAGAAGATGTCAGCATCACGGCTCCCTTTCTAGGCTAACAACAGCAACAACTCGTTTAACTTATAATTTCTAGAATTAAGTGTAACCAAGAATTCTATTTTCGATGGGCAGATTGTGTACATAGACAAGAAAAGTCAATGCTATACGGAGTTCTAAGTTATAATCCATGGGATGAGTTGGGTGATATTGTTAAATCCGGGGTGGATAAAAATCATGATTTAAACAAAAATCGAATTTAAAAAATTTAAATCTGATTTAAAAAATTTAAATCTGATTTAAAAAATTTAAATTGATTCGGACTATTATTCAAGCAAATTCACCACCACTTTTGTGAATTTTATCTTTATAATGTCACATAAATTTAAATTTGATTTAAATGCTATATTTAAATCAAGACTTTTGATTGTTTTTGGTTTGTTGATTGAATTTGATTTAAATGATATTTAAATCTTAAATTTGATTAATCAAATTTAAATCTTAAATTGAAATACTTTATCATCCTGATGACAATTTGTCAGTTTGTAACTTTCTATGGGCCTGTTATCCAAGTATATGAAATTAAAATAATCAATTTCATTACTTAGAAAAACTTCAGTAATACTTATTTACATTTATGATTTGAAGAATTTGATATCTAAGAAGTCAAGATATTCTGTTCTTTTGGGTACAATTATATTCACTAGGTATACAATGGTATATTGGTTTAGTAGGTATTTAATAAGGTATTAATGGTATATTTTAAAATTAGGTATTAATGGTATATTCACTAGGTATACAATTATATTCACTAGGTATACAATTCGGCTTAAGCTTACAATGTATGTGGCATGAATGTTGAAATCAACTGCTATTAATAGGCCTACTTGAAGACTGTTTTTCAATCAAATTTATCATTAATTACTAAAATTGTGAATTTTGTCTGTATATTAATATTTAAAATAATTTAAATTCACTATTTAAATCACAAATTATAGTCTTGATTAACGATTTTTATTCTTGATTTAAATCGTGACTTAAATTGATTTAAATCATTGATTTAAATCGGTTGATTTAGGTTGATTTAAATCATCTCAACCCTTGAAAAGGCTAAATCCATAATATATTTGACACGGTTTGTATAATTATGTGAACTCTATCAAATTAACCTTGCCGTATATTGTTAAAAGAACTTTCTATAGAACTTTATCATCGATATTCTCGAAACTTTTTAGATCAATAGATCTGGGTTTGTTTACCATTGTTGCAGGGCGGAAGTAGATTGTTTTTGGATTGTATTTAATTCTGTTTCCTGATGTATTGCGTTCAACCCGATGAATCGACCATATTGTCTAATAACATTAATTCTGTGTTTGAGCTAGTAGTGTCTGTGCAGTAGCGTCGCTACCATTGGAGTACTTGGGCACGTGCCCCCCCCCCGATCAACTTTTTGGTAAATTTGTTTACATGTTAATTCGTATTTTGAAATACTGGTTAGATCATGAAGTTAAGAACAGTGGTGGATCTAGATAATTTTGAGTGAGGGCCAAAATGTTTAATGAAGAGGCCAATTTATTTTCGCTCGCTCTGCTCGCAAAAATTACGAGCTTTATTAAAAACATTGAGCGCTAAACGAACGCCATTTTGGGGGGTTCACTTTACTTTTGAACTTTTTTAGACTTTGAGAGAGCGCGTGTGTAACAAAAAATTTCAGGCCCCCCTCAACCTAATACTGGCGACGCCACTGAGTCTGTGTGTCATTGCTTGGATGTGCGTGTATGTGTGTGCACTGTGCAATGTGTATGTGTCATAATGCGTGTCTTTGTGTTCTTTGGGTGTCAGCCCAAGTGGGTTCGGGAAAGTTGAAACTGATCCCACCGACAACTGCGCGTGTTCGTAAGAGGCGATTGAAGCAGATACGGTAATGGAGAGTTGTTGGTCATGTGGCAATGATTTCTGTGTATTGACCAATTTGTCATTGGTCATTCGAATTTCAGACTTGCAGAGGTCTGGACTGTCATATCGGTTTTGTGACGCTTTGCTTCATGGTTACTTGACTCTCAATTTTCTATTCCTTTATATTTTTTCTGATTTTGGTATGGTACCGTTGAACATTTATTTGATTGTTTATCGATTTAGGCTTTGGTTTCACAGTGATGTCATTGATGACGGTAACCCTGTAATTGGGATGTTTTTGTTGTTGTTGAGTCGTGTTCGATCCGGAAAACTTGAAATATGCCATCCGACAACTGCATGTTTTTCGTAAGAGTCGACTAACTAATAATTAATGTAGTGGAGGGCAGAGTATCTTTGCCGTGGGTTCTGTGTACTAGACCAAGTAGTCGCTCAACTTTACTTACGGAAGCCTGTGTATTTGTGTGATTGTATATGTGTATATCATGTGTTGTGTTTAGTGTTTTTTTGTGTAATGTCTATATACACTTGCCATAAGATTAATTTTTTTACATGATTTTTTTATAATTTAATTTTTTACCTGTTTTTTATTTGTTTATTTCAACACAATTACAAACAATAGTCGCAAACAAAAGTGAAATATATAAACAAACAAATTAGAAGGCGGCGACCATAAAAGAGCCTAGGCTCTGTGAGGTCAATCAATCATAGTCTAGTAGTCATTGTTGATATAAAAAAATTAAGTCTAGATTATGGAGCTATAATTTAATACACTACATTGAAACACCTATGGCAACCAAATCATGTTAGAAATGTTCAAATTATAAGAATAATTGCTTGTAACATTTGTACATTTTGAAGTATATATTATAATTAAGTAGTCTAAGTGTATATTTTTGGATTATTTTCGACGAAAGATGTTATTACGTGGTTATAACACGCTACTACACGGCAATGAATAGGAGTAGTGATTGCATGATTAACACATGCATAGCTCGACTGATGGGAGACCGCGGTCTCCTTATGAATAGGCTCGAGTCTCGCGTTATGTGTGGTTGCTGCAGCTGCTGTGTGTAGTTGTGACAGGCTGCTGCTGCGATGTGTGATTGTGACATGCTGCAGCAGCTGCTGATGCTCTGAGTACAATTGCTGCAGCAGCATACACACCTGCAGCAGCTGCTATGTGTGGTTTTTCTGCAGCTCCCATGCTTGGTTATAGCAGACTGCTGCAGCTGCTATGTGTGGTTGTGACAGGCTGCTGCGGCTATGTGTGGTTGTGGTAGACTGCTACAGTTGCTATGAAGGAGTCGAGGTAGACTGCTACAGCTGCTACGTGTGGTTGTGGTAGGGTGCTACAGCTGCTATGAGTGGTTGTGGCTGGCTGCTGCAGCTGTTCTGTTTGGTTGTGGTAGCTGCTAAACATTGCTGTTGTTGTGGTCTAATCACCCTGTGGCTTATGAGAACTGTATAACCTTGATTGGCTGTATCAGTACAATTATTAGTATTTGTTGTCTAATAGTGGAGTAAATCGGCCACAGAAATTCATAAACTCAAATATTATTATCAATAACTCCAAGCCAAATGAATAAACGAGACAGGCTGTGCGATAGGATTGGAGGTTTTGAAATTGATATACTGCATTCTTAGCGCATAAAAGTTTGACGTTAGTTTTTATCATCCAAGGACCACATCTGTGACGTCAGTAATTATACCGGTACCCATAGGATTATGCCGGTACCAATGATGTTCAGTGCTGTACCAATATTGTTTGAAACTATATTTATTGCAATTACCTGGAGCTTTGTAACTCTACCCTTGCAAGCTGTGCTCACAAAAGATCTCGACTTTCCCCTGTCGTCAGTCATATGTTTAAATAAAAATTTTCATTTTCTATGTTGAAGCTACAACCTCATCCTACCACCTTATACTCAGTCACTGGGGAACGCAAAGTCTGCAAACCACCTCAAATATATCCTTTGAACAAAGAGATCCGTTTAGGTGTTTGGTTGTAGGTTTTTGACGGGCTCAAAGCGGGATTTTTCGATTTCGTCCTCATTAATGAACAAGATAGTAGATTGTTTTAAGAAATTGTGCATTCCCTTTAAGAAATTGTGCACGTCCCTGATATCGTCGTTAGGTTATGAAACGGACGTTAAACCCGTATTGTATTGTATTGTATTGTATTGGTCTTTCAGGATGAATTTGGCGCAACGTTTAGGCGTCTCGACTGTGAAGCGAAATAGGTATCGAATCCTTGACTTGCCTGTGACTGAGGTGCCTTGGGGATACGACAATTAGACCCGGTTTTTAGCATTTAGAAACTTACGATGTACATTCTAGCTAGTAAAAAAAGTATTTTCTTAAATTTCAAACTTTCATACCTTTTTAAGGTATGAAAAGTTATAATAAAAGATTTATTAATTTCAGTACTAGTATTAGTAGCCTTTTATATTTCGAATTTCGTTAATAAAATACAATACACTATAGTATGGTTGCAGCGCTTATTTCATCATCTTACGACGATATCAGGGACGTAGACTAAGCGACTATTGACTATAATTGTATTTAGCGTTCGTTTTGTCATCCTACGTGATGTCTGGAGCGCGTTGTACCACAGACCGGACCAATTTCCTTCTGGAAATACTATATGTAATTGTGTATCGTGTGTTAGTTTAAAATTCGATCGTGTTCTCTGCGGAATGGCAGCTTTAAGCTGCTTTACTCTCCATTGTTAAGAGCAGTAAGCGTACTTTGCATTTGCATGTTCGCTCGCAACGAGTATACAATCGAATTTCAAATCGATTCCCAGATATCTCTTTTAATTACAAAAACAATTGCTTACTCTCAATAAATAAATAATACTAGTGAAACTAGTGAAAGGCCTTTGATTAAAGGCTTTCAAAGAACAATTAATAAATTGTGACTCTTTTTTAAAGGGGGAGGCTTCCGCCTCCCCCCGGCCCACCCCGCCATTTAATGGACATGTAAATAGACTCTTCTGCACTTCTCTTCTTCCTTCGCTCTGCTGCAGACCTACAGGCCAGACAATGACTTCACACAGGACAGTCACCCAGACAGTAGATTGCTAATTTGTCTTCAACAACTGATCAATTCTCTGCGACCCCTTGTCCCAGAAACTGTTCCACAATCGTGCCATACGCCACTGCTCTTTTGTAGTTATGATCTATCTATCTATCAGTGCTCTGCCACGTGGCAGGTCCAAGCAAAAAATCATACACAGAATCAACTATCTCGCTCTTTAATGAGCACACCATCGACCAACCCAATAAATCCGTCTCATCACAAAGGCTTGCCTTTTCCACACTTAAAATGATGCCTTTGTTCAAGGAAAATATAGGTTTCTGAGGTGGTTTTCCATTGCCTTCCTCAGTATCTGCTTTAGTCGGCTCTTGCGAAACACGTGCAGTTATCGGTTGGACTATTCTCAATATACCGGACCAAACACGGGAAAGCCCTATAGGCCTAATTTTGAAATTCGTGAATCGTGGTCCGGAATGCATATTTGTAAACAGCGTATTATTAGAATTGTCATGCCATTTACGTAAGTAAGGGCCCCCTGATTAATATTAGTCCAGGGCCCCCGAGTAGGCTGATCCGGCCCTGCATCTCTCGGAAGGATGTCAGTGACGAGCGAGCCTAGGATTGGAACCGCGCACATACTGATCCCCAGTCGGATATATAACCGATCGGCCACTGGCTCCAGATGGTATATCTCTCACTATTCGATCGGAATACGAATAGTTTCATTAACTATTCCACCGGATACGAATAGTGTTTCAAATGTGTCTATCGGCTACACACTTGCCTCATGAGCAGGAGGCTACGAATTCCAGTCTTGCCGAATCCGTCTCTGACTGTATCCATGTGTACGGTAATGACTCTAAAACTTGCTTTACAGCTTTTACTTGTTAGATCGGAAGTGAATATCGAACTACACCGTGTTGGAAAAAACCTAGAACACTATATATATATTTCTGATTTTTCTACACAGATAATATTGTGTTTTCTTTGATATCTATCAAGTGTCAGAAGAGGCCTATTTGTGACTTTTATTTAAAATTTCAAGAGAATTGGACTATTAATCACTGAGATATTGCATGTTGTGCGTGGCTCCTAATAAAGTATCGATTCCCAATATGAACAGAACAACATATAAATCGAGATCGTCACGTTATCGTCAATAAATTTTGCAAATTGTAAGGTGATTGACCCATTTTTATGTAAGCGAAACTTGATCCAATTTACAATTAGTCTATATCCTTCAAATATGAGCTACATCGTGACATAATTTTCAAAGTTATCATATTTCTTACGAGAAGACCCCAAACCATACCAGCACATTACTGTGCGTCAGTATAGGAATCAAGCCTAGAATTATACCTATCGTATAGCCCACCAAATTAAGGGGTCTCATAAAAATTGTAATAACTTTATCAATTTTATCACGATATTTCTCAAATTAGAAGGATATCATGTAAATTGACATAGTAAGCTACTCAATATGCTGCAAGATTTAGATTTAGACGGAAAAG
>JAQFZF010000222.1:0-20002 GCA_034695365.1 Enchytraeus norvegicus
GTTACAATAACTCGATTGCACTACATAACTTAATTTATTATCTATGCCTATGACATTGTAACCTTACAGAGTTTTTTATAACTCTTTGCGGTGATAACTTCTTTGCTTGTATATATGTATGTGGATTTATATGACTTTTCTCTAATAAAATGAAAGAAGTTAAAAAAAAATAAAAAATAAAAATGAAATACGCATACAAATTAGACAAAGGTTCAGACAAAAACAAATTAAATTAAACTACTATTCAAATCGTAGTAGTGTTTGTATGAATGTAGTTTCTAGGTTGATTCAACGACTGTTTCTAAAATCCTGTAGCTGTGTCAATACTGCTGGATACCAAACCAAACGATATCAGGCATTCTAAAGTAGGTCAAAGTAGATAGTGACTAGCGAGACTTTACCTTTCCTCTTGAATGTCAGAGTTGATTTGGAGATGTTAGAGGAAGCACATAAGGAATATTTTTTCATTGAGAACTTGATTGATAAAGCATCGATATTTGAGTAAATAAATACTGAGATGAATAATTCTGGGTTGTTGATTCCTCCAAGTTAGATAGTGAAAACATGAGCAACGGTCAAGAACCGACATCAAATCTATCAATTGGTTTTAGGTTTCATTAAAACTTCTCTAAACTTATTGTAGCATAACAATCTGTTGCGTAAACTATCTGTATGGTACTTTCTCTTTTAGTCGGTAGTGTCTAATGGATTGGGGGATGAAGCTGGGAGGATAGGAGGAGGGGAGGAGGGCCTACAGCTGAACGGTGTATTTGAGGTTCGGCCCACGAGGTTTGAGCTGGGGGCAGGGGAGTCAGTGCCCATTGAGATCTTGTTCTCTCCTCGCTCAGCTGTGGACTTCATGGAGCAGATTATCATCGTCTGCGATAACTGTCATGTCATGCAGCTTGATATCACAGGTAATGAATTAACTAGGACCAATTAGTTGCTATTAGTTTATCTCTATCCAGTGGTCTGCCACTTGTCAGGTCCTATGCAACAATTCATACACACAATCAACTATCTCGGTCTTTAAGGAGCACAACATCGACCAACCCAATAAGTCCATCTCGTCACAAAGATTCTGCCTTTTCCACACCTAAATGATGCCTTTGTTCAAGGAAAATATAGGATTCTGAGTTGGTTTTCCATTGCCTTCCTCTGTATCTGCGTTAGTCGGCTCTTACAAAACTTGTGCAGTTATCGGTTGAACTATTCTCAACTATCTCGGACCCAACACTAGCTATTAGTAATTAGGACTAACTAATTAAAACATCTCAGCATACATTTCTGTAATATTTGGTACTATGCTATTGCTATTGTAATTGGCCTACTTGTCTTTTTTAATATCTCTTATGGAATGGATATTGGATATGTTAGTTGTTGTAGAAAATATGAAGGAATGCAGAATTACAAGAGGTAGGCCGGTTTCTCAAATCGCAGGGTCTTACTAATAAATTATCAGTGCAACTTTGTATGAGAATTTTTGCTTTGTATACAGTATGTAACGGATATTTTGTTGTGTGAGTAATTTTATTAATTATTAGTAATTAATAATTAGTCACTTATAATGAATAATAATGAATAAGTTATTAGTAATTAATTGTGTGAGTATAATAATTATAATTTGTTGTTGATAGGAGAGGGTGTGCTGGCCAGTGTATCGATAGAGAACGTGGAGGAGGGCACAGCCGATTACAGGATGGGGGAGGACAAAGATATCACTGCTCAGTGCCTGCTCAGATATCCTACCACATCGCCTATGGATAGTGTCAACAGGGTTCTAACTGTCAGAAATAATGTGTAAGTTCATTAATAGGGTTCTCACTGTCAGAAATAATGTTTAAGTTCATCGATAGGGTTCTAATTGTCAGAAATAATGTGTAAGTTCATAAATAGGGTTCTGTCTGTCAAAAATAATGTGTAAGTTCATCAATAGGTTCCTCACTGTCAGAAATAATGTGTAAATTCATTAATAGGGTTCTCACTGTCAGAAATAATGTGTAAGTTCATAAGGTACTGACCTGACTATCAGAAATAATCTGTAAGTTTATCAATAGGGTTCTGACCAGACTGTCTGAATTAATGGCATAACATTGTCTTGGTAAATAGAAATAGATAGTAGTGTATGCATTAATCATGATTGGTTTAAATTATATTGATGTCAGTAAAAGTATTAATTGTATTACTATTATTATTGTTAGTATTACTGCTAAATAAATAATTCTCATCAAATTTTTTAAATAAAACAATTAAAATAAACGGATTCATATTTTAGGAATCATGATGTCATGATTTACGAATTCCTACTTGTGCTAATTTAACGCAATTTGTCATTGCGCTCCTGTGGTTGTCATTGTTGGAGCTTTTAACTATACTAGGGAGTTTGTTTACTGCACCTGTCAGTGGCGTCTATCCCCCCAAGTTTCAAGTAACTTTATGGCGCAAGGTCCCCCCCAAAAAAAAATTCTTAACACCAAAAGTGAAGCGACCGCCTAAAAATTGTCGCTTGCTCGGAGCGCAATGTCTGAATAAAGCGCATGTAAATGTAGGTGTCAATGTAGCGAGCGAAGCGAGCAAATATTTCTTTTGGACTCTTCAAACTAAATTTTGTGCCTATTTTCTAGACCTTCCACTGTTCAGTCGCTACAGTGGAACTGTATATTATTTCTAAACTGCATTCTCAGTTCTTTTTAAGTCAAGGAATTTTTGATTTTTTTCACTCCTCCCCCAAATTTAGAAAGTTACTAGTATTTTCCACCCCCCCCCCCCCCCAATTATTTCCATGGCGCAGGCTGCGCCATGGAGGTATAGGGATAAACGCCCCTGGCACCTGTAGTTTAAAATATGCATGGTTGCATTTATTCGCTTTTATATTGCGGTATAAGTTTGTCTCGCCAGTAGTATGCTATCTGTAAAGAGTCTTCCAGAGAGCTCATGTTACTGTCATGGTCATTGGTCTTGATTTTTAATTTCGTTGATCATTAAATTTGTTTGCAGAAACGTAGAGATACCGTTTTACTGGATACCGGTGAAGCCTCACATAGTCTCGATGGACCCATTTGCTAAGCCCGAACAGCTGATGGTTCCTAAGGTGAGAGTACAGGACCTGGAGAGCTCATATTTCATAGAGCCCAGAGAGGGGTATCTGGCTGCTGGCGAGGCCATGGAGTTTATTCTCTCATATCATCCTGCAGAGGTTGTATGATAAGAATGCAAAGTAATTCAACCTAATTCAAAAATGCCTATGTGAAATTGTGCGTACAAATGCTCTAAGTAAACTTAGCATTCAAATGTTGCATTTTATATTAAATAAAATTATGATCTTACATACACTTCACTTTTGTTTGGTACAAACTCTTTTGCATGTTAATTCCTTTAATGAATTTACTTGATTTTTTATACGCATACTTTGTCTAAATTTACATAATATAGGTCTATAATGTATAAATTATGAAGTGCTTATTAGTCATTTTCGTTATCGTAATCAATCTAAAAATCACAGATTATTACAGCCAATGTAAAAAGGCGGTGTACATAAACTATATTTATCCTCATCATCTCATATAATCTTATAGAATGATGTGCATTTTTCAGGTTGGTCAGCATCACAGTTGTATGCACCTTGTGTTGAGAACTTTCTACCCACCTGAATGTAAGAACATCATTGAGAAAGTCTGTAACTCTACAGGAGACCAGTCCGCTCTTGATATCATCAAATCTACCATACCACCGTCTAATGTGCTAAGTAAGATTTTAAAGTAATTTTTTGTACCAGTATGGTATAGTTTATAAAGATGCACAAAATATTTAAATATTGCATGTTTAATTGTTTGCATAAAGTGAAATAAGAACACATTTTAAATAACGTTCTGTGAAAAGTTAATAAATACTCAGTTTTTTGGTATTCGAGCTTGGACTCCCTGTGCCATAACTAGATGATCAGTGACTGTCACAAACGTCAACCAACAACTAACATTCCCTCTAGTATGGACAGAAACATTAGGCTTAGGACTTATGTAATATCCAGGCAAGGAATTGTTTCAATAATTTTTTTAATACTAGGTAGTAGGTACATTTTGTAGGTTTGAAATACATAATTGCATACTGTCTGAACAATAAATATTTGTAATGAATGTATCTATATGGCTTATCATGATGTCTTCTTGCAAATCATCATGCTTGCATCACTCTTTCTTTTGAAGTACTCCATAAACATGTGGAGCTGTCATGTACCAAAAGAGTATTTTTAATTATAGGTCAGAATTAGGTGTCATACTAAAATTATGGCAGAATTTTATAGAAAAAATTTATAGGTATTTCAATAATGAATTATAAATTAAGCTAATGCAATATTTCATATAATATGTTATTTGTTTAGACGAGATGAGTGAGATATGTGAGTCCACAGTGTTGGAGTTGGAACTGAAGGGCGATTGTGAGTCATCACGAGTTTGTCTGCTGCCACCTGTGCTACAAATCTACGGAGAAATTCCTCAGCAGACTACAATCAGAAAAACTTTCAAGGTTTTTTATCTCACTAACCTTTACATAAGTCTATCCCTACTCTTTGCATTAAATTTTTATCCGTTTATTTTCACACATACAATACAATATATTTTGTCGTCTTCTAAAGGGAGGATTGACTATCATGGTTCCCATCTGTTTCTATCATCAGCCTGGGCCATACTTTTTATTTCAAAACTATGCAGATCTTCCATTTAAAAATATTGTTCGTCTAAATTCTTGGCCCACCCATGGTACGCTCTTCACAAACTTTCCCTTTCAAAACAACCTTGTAAGTCTTTACGTTTTATCAGTTGTAAAATGCAGTTGTTTTTCAATATTCAATCATAACAATTGCTCATTGAGTTGTTTTTTAATGTGGTAGCTGAAGATGAATATAGCATTATTTATTTGTATTTGTTGTTACTTTCTGCGCACGCCATACTCCAATGGCATGCACAGCAGCGAAGCCGCTCACGTTAGAGAGAACATTGGTGGAAGCTGAAGATTTTATAAGATTATTTATTTGTGATACTTATCTGTTGTTGTACAGATATGTAACCCAGGCTCATCCATAGTAATATATCAGTGGGTGGATGAGGATATGCCGCACGTTATTCAAGTTGTACCGAACTATGGACAAATAGGTAATTCATCTCACATATTATTTTCAGCTGTAGCGATTGCGTGTAACAACGGTGGTATACGCTGTTAGCTAGCAGCTACGGCTGTGACCTAAATGATAAATTAGAGCTAGTTCTGTGCTAGGATGCTGATTGATTATAGCAATAGGCCAACGGTCTGTGACCCAGTTAAAATGACGCGCTTATTATTATTATTCCACGCTTGTAAGCATAAAAAATATCATTTCATATTCAAATCACGATATATTTCAACCCCCTGCACAGAATGCTTAGATTTTTAAAGTAACATTTTTGTGTTTGTTTTTAATAAATTGTGCAATTTCTAAGTTTACTGAAAAATGCTGGCTTGTTATAAGCATGCAAAATATTGTCATTATTATTAACACTGTTCACAGTCCTACAATAAATCAATAACACATCGAGCAGACTTTTGTGTAATAGATAAACATGTTCATAGATTAACAATTGAACATATTCGTCCATTAACATGTCGACTGGCATGATTAACGTTATGCCGATGAAGATATAAAATTTCCAAATTAGTATGCCATGCATACCATAAAATAATTGGTTAATTAATTATTAATTGGTAATTATTTTGCTAAATTACATTTGAGATGTATTGTATGTTAGGTGGTCACTCGGAGCAGTTATTTGAGTTGATGCTGAGTTCAGAGGTGCCAGGTAACATTGATCAGTGCATTCAGTGTGAACTCAGCAATAACAACGACCCACTTCTACTCAGACTGTTTGCCAATATCAAGGTCAGTTTTCAATCAATCAATTAATGAGGATTTAACGTTGTCTATCCAGGAAGTCAGGTGCGATGTTGACCTCCTCCATAATCCCAATTAGGGAAGGAGTCATTCAGGATCCGCGGCCAGGTCTCCGGCAGCTCCTCCGCCTCACTGGTAGTGCTCTACAAGTCTTATATTATCGTTCTCATCAAAACTATGAGTAGTTCCTCATCCGAATGCGATGTCAGGGACGTCGGTGAGTTACTAGTTAAATAATTGTTCAGTATTTAAGTCGTTATGCCCTGCCACTAATTGACTGCTGATGTTAAACAAGGCAAAGAAGTATTAATAATATGAAGCCTACCAGGCAGCTTGAATTTATCTTTAACAATTATTTTCTAAGTAATATTTGATCAATTATGTCATTTGTTTTGTTTGGCAAGCAATTAATAGGTAATGGTGATTTAAAAATATGTGAGATTTTGTGCTGCATGAAATGACTTTGTTTATGTGTTACACTGAATGCCTAAGCACAAGCCTACAATCATTCAGTTTAACAGATAAATAAAGTCGTTGTAGGCCTATCTGTTAGTATGTTTCACTGACTGTGTGTGTGTCTGTGTGTATATGTGTAGAGAGTAGACCTCACAGTAGTGGAGCCTGATGTGAGTTTTAGTGTAGTGAAGGTCAATGATATGAAGATGTGCCACCTCACTCTGTTGAACGAATGTTGTCAACCCGTGTCATACAGCGTGGTGGTAGTGACATCATCTGATGATAACAACACAGTGAGTTATACTCGTTAATCTATGACGTCCCCACATCATCCCTGGATGAGGAAAGAGACTTTAAACTTATATTGTTATTATGATTTTACCTTATTTATGTGGATGAATGTATTGCACAGTTTGGTAAGCATCTGACTCGGGCTCCATAGCTTCTCGGTTCGAATCTAGGGCTTACCAGTCATTGGTATAGCTTCAGAATCACGAAGGCGAAACTGACGTTAAATGACATGTTATCACACAATACACATACTACACAATCGCATAGGTCTATTCAAACTTTACAAATGGATTGATCTTTAGTTTGACTGAAAATATGTGATGTTTATATTTTGTATCGAGCGGCACCTTATAAATATAATTATTGATTGATTGATTGATATTAATGGAATATTGCTAATATTAGGATGCCTGTACATCAGATGAGTTAACCATTGAGCCACAATGCGAGACAGTATCAGCCCTGAGTGTCACTAAGCTCTCTGTCGTTTATCGTCCCAAGGTTGCCAGGTCCCTGCGAGCCTTTCTTAAAATCTGCATTCAAGGTGGAAGCACAAAGTATGTGAATTAGTCAAATATATATACTCGTTTATTTTGTTACACAGCTGTGGTGTGTTATTATGTACTGTGAGCAAGTCAAGGCATTTGTTTAAAGTTTAATTCAGAAATATTGTTACAATTTATTAATTGAATAAAACTATTGTTCAGCTATTTGAACCATTCACGCAAATACTCCATACACAGAATTTGTTTGTATTGCAATTATCAAATTTTGTCAAATTTGGATTAATTTCAGCCTACTTAGCTCACTGTACAAACATATGGTATGGTGTGAATATGGTAATACCTGTGAGCATGGAGTTCGCTGTTTTTTAAATTTCATTTAAACAATCATTTCTATTTTGTTCTCGTATAATTTGTTGTGTGTTTGTGTTCTTAGAGTTATAGCAGTGAATGGGGAGTCAGTGTGTCCTTCAGTCACTCTACTCAATCATCACCTGTGTATAGCTGATGCTTTCATCAAATCTCCAGTCACCCACAACGTCATACTCGTCAACAAGTCACAGCTATCTACCACCTATGAATGGGGCTCGGTGAGTGTCTGGTCATTGATATCAATCAATCAATCAACTAGTAAATTTTGAAGCACACCTAGAATTTCTAATCTAGCTTATAGTTTTTAATTGATTTCTCATTCCAGATGAATCTTCTTGAAGAATTTTGGAGCATGTAAATTTTATTAAACAATCACACTATTTGTGTATTTGAGGGTCTGTTAAATTAAGGGGTTGTTGTAATACTTATGTCATTTTCTAAAAGTTACTTACTAAGAAAGTAAACCACTAGTAGTTAATTTTTCTGAAAATATAAGTGTATAACTGGATACATGCATCTACTCAATAGGCTATTTCCAGCTAGTGCTCAAAGTAATTGTTTAAATTTGCACTCCATCACGTGGCCTCTCTGAGAGAACTCATTAGCTAAGTTGCCAGAGATTTTGCAGCGAGGTCACATAATCGAGTGGCCAATTTAAATAATTTCAGTTGTTTGAGTAACATTGTATAATTGGAGTCACATAATCGAGTAGCTAATTTAAATATTTTCAGTTAGTTCAACTAGCTGAAAATAGTTAATTGTTTGAATTTTCTTCTGTTTAATAATAATGTTATTCCAGGATTATTATAAGAATCTATTCGTTAATATCCAGTCTTTTCTCTGTGATAATTTTAATTAATTAAGTCATTTTGTTTTGCATATGTTGTAGCTAGAGGGTTCCCATGCAGACAACTGTCATGTAACCTTTGAATCCTGGGCTGGAACCATCAAAGCTTCTAAGACAGTCAACATTGCTCTAACATTTACTGGATTCATTGAGGTAGGCCCCTTAGCTATTTGCATCTCCTGCATTATGATTACTCTACATTTTGTTACAATTTATATTTTATGAAAATATGATATATACTATAATTTTGTCCTATATATACTTATTGCCCTGACATAAATCTAATGATAGCTAAATAATTTGCCAACCTAAAATGCCTGATTATCTGCACCTTTATGTTTTGTTGAGCAGTCTCGAAGATCAGTTTCCGTCATTACTATAGGCCTATTTATGTTATTTTTAAAATCTTCTTTTATTCCGCACGTGTCAACCGCACGTGTTTATTAGGTTTCCTTTCTTAGTTGCTGTTTTTGGTATCTTTTCTGCAGATGGTTTACTAATACTAATAATAAATATTAAAACAACTGCTGGAGTATATAATTTTATTTCTCATAAGAGCCTGTAAAATTAAAATTGACGAAGTTTTAGATATCAGTAGGAAAACGGTTTAACAGTTAATTAATTTTGTTTACTGCTTCTGTGCTACAGGGAGAGCTGAGTGGTCTGCGTATACCATGTCACGTGGAGGGACTAGAGGCGCCACTGTATCTTTATATAACAGCTTATGTTGGGGGTCTGTCTGTGTCCTATAGTCTCAGTCATGAACCTGCTGGAAACAGGTATCAAGCAATCAGTCAGTTGTTAATCATTAGCCGTCAGACAGTCTATAATACAGAAACATAATTCAAGTAGGCCTTATTTAATAACTGAGGCAGAGGACAAACAAACTACATTCAAAGTATATATGAAATACATGGATAGAATAGACCTTATTGATATCAATCGCGATAATTGTTGTGAGAAGTTGGACCCGACGTTTTGTAACTTTTTTTAACTTTAACAGCAGCATTAAATGTACGGACGTGGTGCCTACTTGTGCCTCTGAACTCTATCAAATGAAGAAATAGCAAAGTTTAATGTTTAACAGGCATAAATTGAAAGTCAGTGTACTTAAGCGACTATTTAGTATTGTGGCTAATATTATGTGATACAAATTAATTAGCATTGAAAATATAAATAATAGTTGGCAATGTTTCCTTATAGTAGGCCTACTAATATTTTTTTGTGACTCATATTTGAGACATGAATTGGGCACTGAACCTTTATTATTATTATTTCTGTTTTAGTTGATACAATCATGATTTGTATTGTCTTATTTCAGAATTACTGGCAGACTCTGCTTGGACTTTGGTTTATCGGTGAAGGTTGGAAGCGTTGTTAAGAGATATGTGCATATAAGGAACAACTCATCCATCCAATCGTCCTACAGTGTCAGAGTGGAGAGCCTTGGTGGAGGCAAGTGTGTCAGTAAACATGTGGAAGAGCATCCCAATGCTAGGTTAGTTCTACAATTTAGTAAGTTCTAATTTTAATTTCTACAATTTTGAACATGGAATATGAAGGGCCACTTGTGACCTTTATCTCACACAAAATGTGCTTCTATTGCTTGGCTATGTACTTGTGCGATGTGGTAAATAAAAAAATAACAATTTCCTACTATAACATGAAAAGTTTTTTGCCAAGATCCACTCAGAAGAGAGTACATGGTAGCAGGAGCTGAACCCAAACTATTCGCTAAAACACACAGACCTACAATTGCTATAAATCTCACGGTGAGATCGTCACCTGTCACAGATACTATTAAATCGTACTCAGAGGAGTGCTTAGCTTTGGAATCTTCGGTAGCAGTCACCCTACGTACCTATTGCTTTAAAATTAACATTTCATAATGTTTATAGGCTATATGGTGCTACTTTGTATCAGAAGTAGGTCTTGTGTGATGCGAGTTGCAAAGTAGCACCATATAGGCTATATGGTGCTACTTTGTATCAGAAGTAGGTCTTGTGTGATGCGAGTTGTAATGTCATTAACTCCTGATTGGCAGAAACTTAATTCCATGTTTCACTGTTTTCGAATTTCTATTACTGATGTCATTAGTTATTGAATTTTACCGGAGACCATATACTCACTAATTAATCTTTAAGAATTTGTGCTTGAAGCTTATAATTTATGTGTTTTTGTTTTGTAACTTAAAGTACGCGGAGACGTGCTATTCTTTCGCAAACGATGAACCTGACGAATCCAAGACTGAAGACTGAGGAACAAGCTTGTTATGGTAGGTCCAAATTAAATGTATTATGATTAAACTTGGTATCCTCGAGGCATTTTCAAACAAATGGCATTGATGTTTGTTGTTTGTGAAGTAAATGCAAGCAAGTTTTTAATTTGATTATTGAAATACTGACTTTTGTTTAAATAATTTTAAAGTTTATTATTGAAATTCTGGTGCATTTCTTATTTTAAATTTGAGAAGACTTAAATCCATAGTGATTTCCGTTAATTAAATGTATCTCATTCGAAGATTGATTGACTGTCTGACTGATTGATTGATTGATTGATTGATTGATTGATTGATTGATTGATCACACAGATGTGTGTCAGGAGACGCTATCAGATGGGTATGGAGCAGCCTTCCACGTGTCACCTGCTGCTGGTTCACTGGAAGGCTTCCAGGAAGTGTGTGTGGAGGTGATTGTATATAGTGACACCTGGGGGGAGTATTCTGATATACTTATCTGCAAGGTATCGCAATGTCTTTGTCATTTAATGTCATAGTTTGTCATCAGTGGGTTAGAAATGACTACACCGTATAATGTGTCCATGTACGACATCTAAACTTATAATTGCCAAGTATCCTAACGTTTATCACGGTTCTGGGGCAATTTCTGGGACAACGCGACCCGTCGCCTATTGTAGGCCTTCGAGGGAGGCTTAATTATATTGTGATCGTCTGTGTATTATGGACCGCGGCTAATTGAAGGACAATAGTTTGTCTGCTGGTTCTGGCTCACTAACTGTGTGGGGCATTGTCTGGCCTATAGAAAGCCTTTACAAGGCTTTTGCTACTTGTATCTTATAGTATCATATTCTCATAATTGTTGTATTTGCTTATTGTATTAAGGGCTAATTTAATTGTAGTAGTATATATTGTTGAAACTAATAGAAGCGAATACACAATATTTAATATTCCCTTATCCAGGGGTGATTTTGTCAGAAACGTCATATACAGTATGTATTTGTATGTGATGTGTCAGGTGGAGACTTTAGATGAAGTGAGAATTCCAATACTGATTTCAGTGGTCGGTTGTCCTCTGTACTTCCTGTTTGCTAATCCTAAAGGAGGTTCTAACAAAGAAGCCATTCTGAGGTATAGATATCTGTATGCATGTGTGCCTTCATTGGTTGTTTTATTCAGTGTATATAGATGTTGCTTGTTATTGAATTGTATCTGCACTGTGCTTATTATGTTGTATCCCTGTTGTTAATAGTAAGTATATATCTTATATATACTATCCCATTTGGATTAGATATACAATATACGTATCCTAATTTTAACTTTATAAATGCTTTTCAGACCTCATGTTGATTTTCTTGTAGATTTGGGCCTCACGTGGTTAACACTGATACTATTGTGAAGCGTGCTAGAATAGTCAATCCATCGGCTGTTGGTATGTTCCTGCATTGTTTACAAATTGAGCCATAGTTTGAGAATACGATATTATCGAATATAATATACGAAAAGATATGTTAATTTTAAATACTTAAGAATAGGCCTACGCAAAATTATGACTCCAAGGCCGAGATATTCACAGGGTTCATCACACAGGGTTCCGGTAAAATACTTTATCTTTGTAGGCTTTATAAATGAATGAATTAACTAATAAAGTTTAAGTTCAGGTGATTAATTAATTAATCTTTTCCAGATATCAGACTTGACTGGAGAACCTTTGATCAGTGCCAGTCCTCTCAGCACCTGCTCGATCTTGTCCCAGTGTTTGGAACAGCCTTCCCTCTCCAGGGTTCCTCGGGTGGGGAGGAGCGACAGGTGGGATTTGGTTTACTGCCTGACGACAGCGTCAAGATAATTCAAGTAAAGCTTCGTCACCATGCAGGCCATGAAACAAGCTGTCCGTTCAGCGTAACTCCACCTCAACTGGTAGGCTCTGATTACTTTCAGAATATTATAATTGCTGTATTGAAAGTTTATTAAGATTTTACTGATATAACAATTTTAGAAAATATATTTTAAAAGTTATTAAAACATTTTTCTGGATATTGTCGTAGGTAATTCTTGATGATAATATTCTTCAGATTTACTAGATAGTTCTGGCATGATACTTTCTGCTATTTCAAACAGTCTTTATTTAACTTCACTTGCTACAATGTGTTGGAAAGTACCATATTCTATAAAACACTATGCTAATATATATCTTTATTATCTAATTGGGCATAGAAATCACAGCACATTTAAAATGGTTAGAAATGAAAAATATATCGAAAAGAAACCGAAAAGATAATTCGCACAAAAACGAGAGACGTGCAGCATAAACAAATTCAGTCATCATTTAAGATTGTTCATAGTAAATATTTCACACTATCTACAGCAGGCCTAACAGTGAATTAACCTGTTACAGTGAATTAGTTGAACAATTTGTTTATGGATCATTGAGTCAGATATTTAAGTTTTAGAAAGAGATATTAAAATGTCTTCTGTTTCAAGCTGAAACTCTTATGATTATTTGTAACTTAATCGCATTGTTAGGACGAACGGTCATTGGAAACGACTTTGATTCATAATTGTATGAAACTGACGTTAAATTTACATTGATAGGCCATGTCATGCCATGTCATGCCATGTCATGCCATGTCATGCCATGTCATGCCATGTCATGCCATGCAATTTTTATATATCATATTAATTATTGTTATGACAATAAAATTTTTAATTCCATTTTTTAATTAAATGAGGATTTGACGTCTGGGCCCTCACCCAAACATGATGTCAGGAACGTATCAAGCAGAATATGCGACTACAGGCGTTTTCAAACTACCAGAAAACACCTGTAGGCTATACGTATTATGCATATACCGAAGTGAAAGCAAGATCTAAAACAGTTACACTGTTTTAGATCTGTTCGATCTTCTATGTATTATATATTTTTACAGATAATTCCTGCTCGTGGTACCCGCTGCGTTGAAGTCACATTTGATCCTAAATACTCAGCTGAACAAAGCTCTACAGAAGCCTCACAATCTGAAGAATTCATTCACAGTGGAGTCGCCTACTTATCTCTTGAAGAAAAGGTAACCTTGTAGCTGTGTATGCCTACTCCTATCTGCTTGTTCAGTTTGGTATTGAGTATTCACAGTCGAGTCTATTGGAATAGATGTGATACAATACAATATTATTGTATAAAGATTCCTTTAAATGTAGCTATAAAACTAAGTTCATTATCTATTGCTGTATCACAAGGACACTGTTAGAGATGGACCCAGCTGGAAGTCGAACCCGTGGCTTGTCTAACAGCAAATATACTACCGACTAGGCCTAAAGTAATTAGCATAGCTACCTCGGACACTATGAAAAAATTAATAATTGATAAATTTATGATTTTTCTACTTATCAATATTATATAGAAACTGCTGTAGACTTTTTTCTCCTATGTTGTCTCTGTATATTGCATTATCTGATCAAATCGGAAAGTTTATGTGTTAGGACGTCCATGATCCATCAATTAAATGATGATTTAAGTCATGTTCCTCAACCGTAGGCGATATCATGAACAAAATGATGTCGTCGTCAGATGATGAAAGTTGAAACTGATGTTAAGTTCTCATTGATTAATTAAGCTTTCGCTATTATTGTATGAGATGATAATCTCTCTCTCTCTCTCTCTCTCTAGTGCACTGCCAAATGGCAGGTCCATGGTAAATATTCTGGTGATAAAATGTTTTGATTAATTCTAGGATAGATCAGTTAGCAGCTATATTAGAAGATCACATCAGTATGAGGTGCAGCCTCTCTCTATCTGCCTCAGTGCTCAAGTCATTCCTATCAGGTTAATAAAGATATATATAATTAATTGTAGACAAATTGAGTAAGGATTATATATACAAATAATGGAGAGCGAAAAACAGACTTAACTACAAGTTATCAAATCAAAGTCAAAACCTTCTCTAAAACAAATTAACACTCTCTGCAAGGCAATCGACAGCCTCTGCCAGAGGAAACTGGTCTCCCGCTACTCACTGGACCTTCTGGCATGGAGTATTGTTGATTTATTTATTATAGCCTATCCTTAAAAGCTAAGCCGAGTTTAACGACGTTTTTGCGTCCCGAAGGTGCATCCTCTACGTGCGAGACAGAGATTCGAACAAAGCACCTACAAAGCATCTGCAGTCGAGTTTATTAATCGTTGCGAAACTATTACGCATATATCCTTTAAATATAAGATATCACATTTTATGTATTTATTATATGAAATTGATTGTTTCAATCAATTTCACATAATACTCATAATTTTCATGTAATACTCTAAGTAATATGGTGTTTAATTAAGTTTAAAATAAGCATAAAGCTTAGGTTATTGCGCACTGTTTGTAGGATTTATATTTAAATTCACTTTTACTATTCTATCTTTGGATTTCTTAGTTTAATTGATTGTAAATGTCAAGTTAGCCAATAGTGATTTATATAATAAAACATAGGCAATAATTTGTATATATTTCTAGGCTAGAAGTAGACTATAACAATGAAGGTGCAGGCTTTATGTCCTGTGTGGCCGCCAGTGATCTACTTGATACAGTAGGGCAGGTATGCACAAACTATCAAACTGATGCTGATTGCTAGAATTATGCCATTATTGTAGTTGATAGTTAAATGTACACAATTAGTTCATATGTAGTTTCGACTTAGTTCTGAATTACCTAAAATGCCTAGAAAGTAGTTAGTACAATGACTGTGTACGCTACACTAGAGTGATTAGACATTTTATGAATCAAATTACTCATATAATCGCTTTGTCAGTGCCTAGTAAATCGTAATTGCCTTACAATCTTCGATCAAAGCTCAGAGTTGAATTGAACTCGTCTAGGTGAGGTCTTCAGAGACTCTACAGAAAATAATTTAAAATAGTGGGCATATGAATTGTTAGAATTTTGTGTTTTCTATATTTAATCATTTCCTAATTCCTTAATGCAAACTGAATCCCTTTATCTTTTTCAGATGAAATCATTTGCCGTACAGAGAAGTAGCGCAATGTTATTCAACAGAACGGAGGCTCCGGTACAGTGTTCCATCAGCTCAGTTGAACCCTTTAGTCTGATAGAGCTTGATAGGCTGACTGAAATCTCCACCAATGACTCGCACCTGACTCCTTGTTGTCAGCGGGTCAATCAAACTGAAGTGATTACTCTGAAAGCTCGCGGCAGTATTACAGTAAGCCATAACCTTTCTATGTTATTTTATTTTGTACATAATAAACACACAGGTTTTAGAATTATATTTTTTATTATTTATCTGATTAATCTATCTTTGAAGCTTGCAATTTGTTCCGCCTTTACTTGACAAATTTATAATTCCATAATCATTCATTTATTTTTGTATCAAAAAGATTTGCCTAAATATGTTATGTAAGGTGTTCAAAAATAAATGAAAACTTAAGAGGTAGATTATGTGTCAACTAAGGACTTGTTATGTATTATGGCAATATTCTTTGTAATTTAGGTTCGAGTGGGACTGACTTTAACATTGGAACTCTTCTATGCTCTTCTGAAGCACTTTGATGGAACCACAACACTAAATGATGATGATGATGATCTGAAGAATACGGAGAGTGTAACGGACACTAATTCACAACCTGACGCCTCCTGCAACACACAGCATGGCAGTGTCAGTAAAGAACTGTTAAAGAGCTTCAGCCTGGAGAGAGTAACGTCACAAGATGGCCGCCAGACTCAGACTCGGTTGTTGAAGATCTGCAAGAATGTCACTATTCAGTTTGCGAATGGAAGCTCGCAGGTTTTATGATTAATATTATTTAGATTATTTTTATGTAATGTTTTCTTTTCTAGTAATTCCACACTTGCTGATGATACATGTGTCGGAGATTGTTTGTAATCTGATGTCTCTGATAAATAATAGTATATTTTAATTTTATTTATTAGATATTCTACCGTCATCAGATGATGAAACGGACGCTCAACCATATTATATTGCACATTTGTACATAATTATGATACATTGACGATGGAGCTTATGAAGTTCAAATCTTAATTATTATTTAGAATAATACTCTTGTCACTTGTCCCATTTATAAATATACAATACCATGAAGATTTAACGTCCGATTCCTCATTCGAAAGCTATGTCAATGAATAAATATAATCTGTCGTATAGGCCTACTATCATATCATTGATTGGTTGTTTGGTTTAGATTCTGCCAGTGCATGGCACAGTGGTTCTGCCTGCTCTGTGTCTGAGCATATACACAGCAGACTTTGGCACGTGTTACATTGGTCAGACCTACACCATGCAGGTTCAGCTCTACAACAACTCTCAATCACACAGCATCTGGACTAGCTGTGAAGGTACTGTTTTGAATTTATGTACTGCTTTGTGTTCCAAGGTTTGTTTGTAGTACAGGCAGTAGTTCATCTCAGTCAGAGGATATAGTTACTATTATAGTTTAAATCTAACTAGTATAAATCTACCTAGTATAAATCTAACAAATTGTGGTTTAATGACAATTTAACAACGTGTACTATGTATAGTATGCTTTGTATACCTTTGCAGTAGTTAAGTAAAGTTGGTTTGTTATAGTGAATAGAGTGGAATTGGTCTTCATCAAGTATCTGATGTTTACTATTCTCAAGTTATCCGTTTGCCAACACGGCTTAAATATTGCATATGCAATATGCATTTATATATAACATAGTTTTGTGACTGTTTGTAGAGCCGCTAACATACGACAGTGACACGTGTAGCCACGATGTGTTTGGTATGACACCGGTTCAAGGCACATTAACAGCTCGTGCTGAGCACACCTCTGATCATTGCATTAATCTCTGCATCTCATTCATTCCCAGGTATTGATGGAAGTTATATCTCTCTGATACTCTCCTGTGATACAATACGATGAGAATTTAACGTCCGGTTCCTCGCCCGAAGGCGATGTCAGAGACGTCTCAAGCAGACTGTAATTGCAAACAGTTCTTTACCACCAGAACACACTTGCCTTTCTTTATAAGGTTACTGTAATGTGTTTACTACGGGAATGCATTTATAATGTATTGAAAGCTACATCAATGTTTTTCTAATACTGGCAATATAAGGTTTTGCTAAATTTTATTTAACGTTCACGTTTCTCTTTAGTATTAAGCAATTCTCTGTGCCTTATAATTTATGTTATAAATGGTGAGCCATAGAATTTAAATATATATTTGTTCCTTACTTCTACAGTTTATTAACTTAAGTTCACAAGTTGTCAGCTTATATCTCATTTGACTAGTAGACCTACACTAGAGAATATTGCATTTAAAGACTAATAACAATATTCTTTAATGTATTGACTGAGAATGCTTTTCAATCTGATTGATTAACTGATTGATTGATTGATTTATTGATATTCCAGGGCTGAAACCTGCTACAGAACCTCCTTCATATTTCAAGGCAAGCTTGGTGAGGAACGTGTCACACTGAATGTACTGGGCAGCGGCTACTTGAGAGAATTTTTCGAAGCTCCTTCTGAAATGCCTGATGTCATTGAATCGGAACAGTCTTAAATAATCATAATAATTTATGTATCCTACGTAGAGTAGTAGTACAAAGTATAAACTGCATTATTGAATACTTGACTGTTAATTGTTACATTTCTTTAGTACACTGGTTACAAGTATAAGTAGATTTTTTTAGTATTAACCTTACAGGAATGAAGCAATATATTTGTGTGTGCTACACATGGTATAATGTAATTATTATAACGTCCTACAAACTCCTTATATATTTATATGTACTTCATTTATATTTACCGGTTCAGTATTGACTATAATGTGATTTGTATGATAAATTATTTCTTTTATTTAATATCAGTATTATTTTGTTACTGCTGAAACTCTGTAAAATAATTCACCATGTTCCGTCCAGAAAACTTCAGAATCTAGAACTGAAAATTGGGTGCATTCGGAAAAGGTGACTAACTCAGATGCTGCAGTGAAGGGCAGAGAAAATGAGCAATTACTTTTTTGTAGGCTCTTGACCTTACATGTAGGACAGTAAAATTGGATCAGCAGAGGTTTTGCCACATACGGCTGTGGCATATGGCAGGCTAGGCTGATCTACCTTTCATTGTTTCAAGTGCTTCTGAGACGTAGCTGAGAGTGTACAGTAAAAAGTTTTTGAATGACTCATTGTGACTTTCCAACTTCCTATTTCTTACTGCCAATAGGTTTATGGTGGAGTTTACACATAATAAATATATTAAACGTTTGCTTTCGAGTACGAACCTTACATGATTTAACATTGGTTAGCATAAACCATTCTGTGATTGGAATATTAAAAGCCTGTATGTTTTATGCTGTGTATTTTGTGTGTCATTATTTTTATATCTTTAGGCCTATAATTATTTAAGTGAATATAAACAATTATTGTTAGTCGTCTTTTAATAAAATGTAGAAGCAGTAAGCCCAATGGTTAAATTGTGGCGGAGAAAGGCGGACCGCCGTTTCAGGGTCAAGTGAAAATTGTTATCAGCGTTCCATGGCCCTACCTTCAGCGTTCCGGGGTCCAACCAAAGTGGTGGCCACTAAAATTATAGCAGTTTCAGTGGCCCTTGATTTCCAATTTGACCACTGAATTTGATAAATGCAATGAGGATTTAACGTCGGGTTCCTCACCTGAAGCAGTGTTTAATCAAGACTCATTGACTTTGAGGGAAATTCTGCCCTCGGGGGTAATAGAATAAATGTTATAAATTTATAGAACTGATATATATATCCCGCTTTTTGGGGGTCCCTAGATTAAAGACTGCTCGGTCTCACATTTCCCTTAACTGATATAGGTCTATCTCTTATATGCGCATCTGCAGGTGGCAGCCCCCATCGACCGGGGGCCATGGATCCCCTCAGTATGAATATTATTATAATTTGACCCTATGAAATGTCAATTCTGGACCCTAATTCCCTCGATTAGCCTCGATTTAACCTGGCCCCTCCGTCGAAAATATGCATACAAAACCCTCCCCCCTCCTCTCAAAATTTTCTAGCCATTTGCGTTAAATTTTTAATTGTTAAATTTCTTCAATAACAACAGCGATGGCGATATTTGCTTAAATAGAGAGAGCTTGAGAGGGGGACAGAGAGAGAGTGAGGAAGAGAGTGAGAGAGAGACAGCGAGAGAGAGAGAGAGAGAGAGAGAGAGAGAACATTATTTATTGCTCAATGCATAGCATAGGCCTGTACGCAGATAAAGATAAATTGTGCAGATACATATAAAATAGGCATTACATACATATACAATAACGGCCATCAACACCTTATCTAGCTGACCGCCGATTACATTTACATCAATAGGCAAATTATTAGTCAACTTCATGCATCGGAAGAGTATAATTA
>JAQFZF010000223.1:0-19991 GCA_034695365.1 Enchytraeus norvegicus
GGGTGGGGTAGGACCCAAAATGCTGTTGGGGGGCCGCCCCCAAACCCCAAATTTTTTCACACATTTACCTGAGGGCACACATGATATGCACACAAAAATTGGCTAAGGGCACACACGTTTTCATGTAAATAAACCTTTGATTGAAATAAACAGTCTGGCTTACTTTTTTTTAACCACGGTGTATATTATATATAGTATAATATATTGATATATTGTTATAAGGAACCATAGGATATTGTACGTTTTGGTAGGATTCACTGCCATATGATAAATATTATATGATGTTATTTAGAAGCATATACAAGGTCAGAGGTCAGAACGTAGAGTTGATGACTCGTCAGCTGCTCGACAGTCTGACACTAAGGACGTCAGTCTAGTGCTGGGGGAGGAGTCTGATGTGGAGCCTGATGATACCATAGTTGTAAAGAGGTTATTTCCTTGTTTTCTATATGTTCCTGAAATCACTCTTGGATGAGGAAATGGACGTTAAACCTATATTTTAATTTTAATTATTATTTATTTATTATTAATTTCTTTATTTCTTTTTTACTCGTAAAATTGAAATTGATTTAAAAAGGTAATGCAGGCCAGCGTCTGTTTTCTTTCCACGAGAATACTATCTGAAACAGACCCACGCTGTTTCTCGACCATTTGCCCTCTTGTCATTAGGTTTACCAGGATTAAATAGAGGCAACTATTTACAGCCTAGAACTGAATATTTTATCTAATGTAATTTACATAGGTGTACTGTACATGCTTGCATATTATGCCATCCCTAATATCTCCATGTAGATTTTGCTAATTAGATAACTACTGAGTTTACAAATATTGTAACCATATTGTCAGTTAACTGTCGAGAGTTTCTAGTTCTTTATTGACTGAAGGCACTAATGAATTCGTTAATGATAATTATTAGTTATTATTATATATTATGATTCAATAATAATATATATTGAGGTCAGTTGTTATTAATTACGTTGTTCAGATCTCGTAAGTCAGCGCGTGGCTCCAAGCAGTCGACTAGGCCGATCATTCCCCAGGTGGCGAAACCTGCACCAGCTCAGCAAGAGCCTGCTAGCAAGTCAAGGTTAGTTCAGATCTATACGAACAATAGAATGTAAAAATATTGTTACCGTATGTAATAATGCAACCATGTGCTTTACTGCAAGTAAAATAATGACTCTGTAGGGTGCCCATTTGACACAGTAAAGATAGATATTTTTGTATTGAAATGCTGAAACGTTTGATTAAGCTGAAATTTTAAGCCGCTGAAATTTTTTGTCATTTCATTTTGGCAGCGTTTCAGAGGCTTTATCTTATGGTTATTTAATTTGATTCTGATAATTATCAATTAATTATTAATTAAATCAAACTTGGTTGTATTGTCTGCTCTGCTAAAGAAAAAGGACACTCTGGTAAAATTTTTCAAGTGCACTGATTTGCCTGGTGCCTATGTGATATTTTTTATTATTTCTGCATTATCCGCTTTTTAGATGAACGATAATTCAATCCTGTGCTGCTCTTGTACAAACCATAGAAAGACTAATATATACACTAGAACAATAATATGTTGCACTCTCATGGCTACATAGTACCAACCGGATGTTGATGTGTGTAACTTAAAATATGTTTAAAAGGATATATAAAAATTATGTAATTTGTTTATCTAGACACTGTATTCCATTATTCTGTATGAATGTTATACTGTTTGTAGATTTTATGATGTCATTTTATTCATACTTCTAAATTCACAGTAAGACGCATTGTGTATAAATCAGACATAAATATTAATACTTTTATGATAAAACTCATACTTGTGCTAATTAATGAGGTCAGCCTCAGCACAATGCCTAAAGGTTCTATCTATTTATCCATATTAACAAAGATGTTTAAAATATCAATATCCAGTTGATACTGTGTAGCCATGAGAGAACGGATTATTACTGCTTGAGCCTTCTAGTGTATATATTAGTACTTCTATAGTACAAACCACATAGAATCACACATGAAATCGAATTATCTAATTAGTTTAGAAAGTTGATACTAAATCAGATGTTACATTTTTTTGTTACAAGTTATTTTATTCATTCTTACTAAAATAATAATTAAGCAAATCAGTGAATTAGAATTACTAGTATTAAATTGTTTTCTGTTTTATTTAATTGTACTTAATTTTATATATTTTTAGAACCTCAGTAACCAAGGGCTCATTGAGGAAGCTTTCATCTAAGTTGAGTAATACTTCAAGTAATATCGATACAAACGATCTGCTGGATAATCTCGCTTGAGATCTTCTATATAAATGGCAAATGGACTGACACTGTTTCTGATTTCGCTTTCTCTTCAGTCTATATATGGTAATGGCAGGTGTGTTCTAGTGGTAAGAAACTGCTGGCATTTGCATATTGCATATTCCGCTTGAGAAGCAGCCCTGACATCGCCTTTGGGTGAAGAATGAGATATTAAATCTTCATTACATTGTATCAATTGCCTTCTCATATGCTGAACTTTTGTATTGGTATATTTGCTACTATTTATATTGCTAAGTCTGATAGCTATGCTCACGGGGGAATCATTACTACTTGTAGTACAGATTTGCAAATATTAAAATGTATTGAAATATATGGAGTATTATGAAAGGTATTACGTTGTATTTCAATATTTGAAAATTATACAAATTATAAAAACTGTACCAAACTATAGCCAACCCCAACCATGAACCTAATTCTAGATATTTGAAAAAACGTGAAAGGAAAGACAACTTGAACCAAAAAGTTTGACACGAGCAGGAGTCGAACCTGCAACAATAGGATTACCAGCCTAGAGTTCTACCGATGTGCCACAGAGCCAATGTTGCTGAACACTGCTAATCCATTGCCTATAGGATTTCTCTTACTTTAGGGATAACTTTTCAATTATCCCTACTAATCCATTGCCTATAGGATTTCTCTAACTTAAGGGATAACTTTTCAAGATTGGTTTATAAACCAATCTTGAAAAGTTATCCCTTAAGTAAGAGAAATCCTCGCATCTTATTGGTTGAAATTTAATATTTGCAAATCTGTACTACGAGTAGTATATAAGCACACGGGGGTCGTCAATAAATTGAAAATCTAAGACTGTAGGTTTTTTAATTAGATTTTTGTAACATGACAGAACACATATTATGCTAGTTTCTTTTCTTAGTAAATGTTGTGGTATTCCATTGTTTTTTGCAATTCCACGACTAATCGTACCTTTGCTGTAAATAGCGCAACAGTGCAGGTACATGATAAATCTTCGAGACACCCTGGGGTTTTTCTGTCGACTGACCTGGGATTCAATCTTGGATCACTTGATTCTGAGATATGACTAAATCACCTCTCCCAATTGTCCTTTTGCTCCAAAGCATCATCATTGACACAGAGCCTTGGGCCCCATTCCACTTAATAATGAAACATTGTCCTTGAAGTTAAGGAATTGTAAATAAAGAACTTCATGTTTATTTTTAAAGTAATTTTATTTATGAGAATGTGTGCTTAAATTTAATTATGTTAATATTTGGATGATCGTATGCAAAAGTGGACTAAGCACCATCAGAAATATCGTAAAAATTGATGTTTATTTCTAAATTGTTATCACATTATTTAAAATATTTTATTGGCATTTACTAGATATAATGGTGTTCAACATTACTGGCCAAAAATTGTATTCTGTCAGTTTATGGTTTTGAAAATATTTTGCGATCAACAAAAATTATTTAGTTTGGTCTTTGGTCCACTCTTGCATATGACCATCCATTTAGCATTGTCATTTAGTATCATGGTCGTAGTAGTAGCGATTTTTGAAGATTCGTAGACATCACAATTCTATGGTAGTTACATACACGTTTTGTATCAGTGTTGCTGTATTAATTTTTTATATTAAATTTTTATGAGATTTATTTATATATTATAATGCATAAATTGAGTTATGAATTGTTAGTTATGAATTATTTATGTTCATACAGCCTACAGGACCATACTGAAATACTATTATATATATAGGAAGGATAAAGCCTAAATTCTAGATTCTCTTGATTGATGCTGTAAATAAAAACTGAAATCACTTCAGCTTGTTTGTTTTAACAATAATTATAATTAGGCTATGTGAGATTATGAGTTTTGGATTACGTAGCATGCAGTCTGCAGAATCAGGAACGTATTTACCATTAACAATAAAAATGGAGTAGCTTTCGATTGTTTTCTCAAAAGGAGCTTCTATCACCCCTAGTAGACTCTCCAATATGTCGTCGGCTGTGTTCTCAAGTTTACTGAGAGTGAAGCACAAGCACAATGAATTGGCATTATTCCACTACATTTCCGTTGCCCTACCTACAGATAAACATGTCAGAAACAAAGAGACATATTGCGACCATTAACAGTTTCCAATCCAATGTTATTTCTAAGAGCAGGAGGGGGCAGTGGAGCGCCACACCAGGTCGCAAAATCTATTTAACCCTTTTAGCTCACTCAAAGACTTCAAGGGGTACTCGACCCAGTGGCCCCTGAATTCACTCTGATTGTAACATCCATCTTTTAATAGCGCAATCGATGCTTTAATGAGATTGAGGACAAACTGTTAGCGCGGCTACAAGCAGGTGCGCTCGGCCACAGCTTGTATAGCGCTAGTGTAGCAGGTGGGCTAGTGTAGCTATCCTATAGCGGCACTAGCGGGCTGTGTGTGTTGTCTGGGGACACCGGCCTGCCTGTAACCAGCTGCATAGTCGCTGAACATTTTTCTACGGAAAACGGGAGCTCAGCTCCCTAATGTAGGTCCAGCTATATACAAAACATCATTGGGGGTTTGGTGCTTTGGTAGAGTGTGCGCCTCAGAACAAAAAAATCTGGGATCGATTCCCAGGTCAATCAACAAGAAAAATAATAGCCATCCGCAGGGTATATTCGAATATCTGGGCTAGCTGTCATGCTCTATCTACGGTAGAGGTAAGATTAATCACGGATTGGTAAAAAATAATAAGCCACAAAACAGAAACCAGAATAGCATGTGCATTTTGTCATGCAGTTAGTCGAATTACAATTTAAAGACTACAGTGGCAGTGCACTATAGTTGTCATTAGATGCTCGATAAAAATGTTAAATATCGCAGTTTAAAGCTAAGGTATTAGAATCTCAAACCTGCCTCTGCTTCCGACATTATCAGTGAGCGAGGAAGAGACTATTATGGATGGATTGATTGATAGACATTTTAAGCAGGCAAAGGATCATAATTATTTGCTATTTTATTAAAGTTGACATCCCTGACATCGCTTACGGCTGAGGATCAGAAGGTTAAAGGCTCATTGATTGGTTGATTGATCTATCAGATCTAAGGTTCACACAAAATGTTCGGTCGCTTGCCCGTTGTAGCCAAATACCTTATAATTATAAGGTCTTATATTATATATATATATTATAACATAACATAACATAACATTACTGGGTCAGGAAGCATCAGATGCTTGGTTCAGACAGGGAATTATATACAGGGTGCGCCAAAAAAAACCGCCTACCTACGAATTTATTTAATATTTTCGCCATCTGGTGACTGTTGTAATGTAAATTTCTGGGATCATTCAGGGTCCAATTTAACACCTTTCTACCAAATTTCATCGAAATATTTCGCCTAGTAGCCAAGTTATTCACTTTTTGCACACCAATCCGTAAAATTAGAGTTTTCTAAACGATTTTGTTTATTATTTTCGCCCTCTGGTGTCTGTTTGTAATATAATTTTATAGGATCATTCAGAGTCTAATTTAACACCTTCGTACCAATTTTCATCGAAATATTTGGTGTGGCAGCTGAGATATTCACTTCCTTGCAAATCAACTCGTCACACTTGAGCTTTCAAAACTGGAATATAATACACAGCATATCGAATCTGAAAAGTGGGGTTGGTGTGCAAAAAATTGAATAACTCGGCTACTAGTCCAAATATTTCGATGAAATGTGGTAGAAAGGTGTTAAATTGGACCCTGAATGATCCTAGAAATTTATATCACAAGCAGACATTAGATGGCGAAAGTATTTAATAAACTTCTAGGTGGGCGGATTTTTTGGCGCACCCTGTATATTATGGTCTTATATATTATAAAGTCTTTGGTTGTAGCTTAATAATTAGTCTTATCTGTGATCAAATTTAATATTCACCGGCCTCCCCTGAATCGTTATCTTTCTACTCCGCGCCCAGACACAGACGTTATTTTGGAGAACGACGCACGACTCTAATGACAGCGCGATAAAAAGTTGACAAAAATCACTAGAGCCGCCTTGCGTAACAGTTGAAGGATGCGTCTGTAACAATACACAGCGTGTTGTCGTCTGATAGGTATATAGTAGTAGTTTATTGCAATACAATAACGCGTCGTGGATTCCTGGTTATTTGCTGAAAATTATAGTAATTAATAATACGTAGATAACAAGATTTTATTACACTATTATAAGCTAGCAATATAATTATAATATGCCATTTCATGAATAGAACGTAACTGTTTTCACTAAGTATTATATTTTAATTAATCATAACTTTTATATTAAAAAGTTATGATTAGTAGAATTATTATATTATACTTAGACATTAACATCGCACGTATAAGATTACAATTTAGAAAGGTCTAGGCTATATTTAAACGTCGCCCAATTTATTAGATTAGCATAGTATGCTTATGGAATTGGCTGCATGCTCTGCCAATTGCTCCATGTGGTCTCCTCCTTGATGACCAAGCCGTGTTATTATGCAATTGCTGCTGTCTGTGCGGATTAAAGGCCAATAAGGTATGATTGCAGGAAGTGAGAGAGGTTCAGGCTTTGCAAAAGATTTAACATGAAGATAAACATAAAAATACGAAGGTCATGCGGGTGTTTAGAGAAGAGACAGAGTCACAGAACAATTAAAGAGTGCCAAATATTTAGGACACACAATGACAGGCGATGGAAGATGTGAAGAAGAAATAAACGGTAAGTTTGCCTAGTTGAGCGGGCCAAAAAACCTCGAGTAATACTGTTAACAAGAAGAGTCTTTAGAGCAAGTGGAGTCTCCTAAAGATCGTCAAGATTTTAAGTCTTGACAATCTTTTTATTAGTTTCCTAGGACTACACTCATTATGGACTACACTCCTGTATATAGCTTTGAAACGTGGAGCTTAAGAAAGGAGGATATTATGAAATTGGAGGCTTCATTAATGCGGCTCTGGAGAAAGATGGGAAAGTTCACATGGGCTGATAAAATTACAAATAAATAAGTCCTGGGAGAAGTTGGAGTACAAAGATTATGAATAATTATTACGTTAAAAGTAGGAAAGTTAAGAGTGGATAGGATATGCTATGCCTATAAACTTATAATGGGTTGTTGAAGGAGACTGCATAAAGGGAAGAATGGAAGGAAAACGAGTCAGAGGAATACCAAGAATATGAATGTTGGATGAAATCTCATCCAACAGGATCATGTGAAAAAAACTGAGGATTAAGAGGTATGGAAAAGTTATATAACATGGACCAGCCATCATGCAGTCCACTGTCTCGGAGAGAGGGAGAGATTATTAATTAATTATTGTTATTAGTATTTGCCAGTGTTACCAAATAAAGGTCCGCGACGCTTTGTAAGTTGGTATGTGAAGAAGTGCTGGAAAACAGAAGGAAACTGTATCAGTCGGTCTGGAGCCAAGATGGTCAATGTTGGTCATGGATCCCTTCAGAGCCTTCACTTACTCGTACATGATCCCAGATGAATAGCATAGTCCGTAGCATACTGGCCTGCTGAGTCAGAGGTGACGGGCTCTATTCCCAGTCAATTCATCTATCAGTGAAAGTAGCCCTTTGTGCTGCAGCAGCTTAAGGCTAATGTCGAATGTAGCGTCAATTTCGACGCAGATTTATAAAAATAATAAAATAATATTTCTCATTCAGGATAAGCTTAAAGTCAGGGATGTCATTCTTAGATTAGCTACATCATTGACGAACATACCCTGAAATAAAACCGAATAGGAATACCTATGGAACCGGATTCAGAAGCTAGAAAACATAGGCCTCAACCTAAAAAGTTAAACGCAGCTTCATCTCAGGCGACATAAAGACCAGTGATAGCATACAGTTTGTGAAAGGATTTTGGTTTGTATGACTGCATCATAATAATGGTTATACCTCACAGCTAACTCTGCTCTTTGCCTGCTGAGGCTCAACTTGTAGTTTTGTTATATGATTGGAATTGTTTAGAGCGCAAGCAGCTGACTGGGCCGGCTACCATCTCACGGGCAGCGGTAACCTGCTGGTATAGGGCAGCACCCGGGTGGGTGGGCCTTTAGGCTCTCACTCCTTCAACTTGTATCATACTCTCTCTCTCTCTCTTTCTCTCTCTCTCTCTCTCTCTTTCTCTCTCTCTCTCTCTCGTATGATACGCACACCGTCTGAATGGTACTTTCATTAATCACCGGGTGAGATATTAATGCACTGTATGTGGGACTGGTAGGACTTGTATCATTTCTGTTGATGGGAAGGAATATCAAATTTTGAAATGAAGTTTCAGGACCTATGTATGATTTGAGCACGCTAAGTATGCACAGTAATGACTGATAATATTATTGTATTGTATGGCCATGTTGGATCCGGCAACATATATCAAAATATATAAGAACATACCAACCGAAAGCTGCACGTGTTTTGTAGAAACCTACTAACGCAGTCACTGGTTAAGGAGACCCCTCAGAGAACAAAATTGCAATACTCAGTTGTGAAACCGTTGATCGAATTACAGTCTTCGCCAAGCATCTTTGCTTTCGTAGCTTTTATTTATTAAATTAAATTAAATTAATTAAATTAGCTTTAATTAACTTTTATAGCTTATTGTCTCCGTGGCTCAGTGGTCTATTAGCGATGGTAGGATGATCGGTTTTACTCCGAAGGTCTGTGTTTGATTCCCAAAAAAGGCAAAATCAGAGAGTAAAATCTCAGATGTGTAACAGGCCTACCAAGCTCACCATCCCTTCGTGGGTCGACTAATTGAAAACAATTAATATTTAGTGGGTGACTACAACTGAAAATTGCATATTTAAGCCCAGGTCTACTATAGGTCTACGTAGGCTACTATTCTATAGTAGCGTACTATTCTATAGGTGATTAATATCTGTGGAAAAATGACATTAATAAACAACAATTGCCATTGTTTTCTGTATCGCTTAGTTGGGATCATCTCCCGTGTCTAACGCTCTGTTCCCAGTATGACAAACGATAATTTAACTTGAAGTTATATAGGGGCAGCCTAGTTCCTCGCTACTCCCTCAGGACTGCATTAATCCATGCTTTACAAGATCAGCCTGTAGAGCTGATGGTAATCTGGCGGTATACAGTATGTAGGCCTACATACATACAGTATGATTAGGCGTATACAATACATGTAGGCATGCATTTAAATGAGTACAGCTTGTTATTTTATGTTCATATTATATGATAAATAGGACAATGAGCAATAACAATAGGCTATGTTTACAGTAACAGCGTGCGTAAGTACAGTCTAGTAGCGAAGACAAATATTATTATATTTCTTATGCTTAGTAATTGATTGCTCCTACCAAATTACTATTTCCTTTTATTATTATGTAAAGCCGAAAATACCTCTTGCTGCAGTTAAATATATCTGACATATTTGCTATTGGCCTACTATTATATTATTATATTTATATTCAACTTGAACTACGAATTTTAGGAAGTTCTTGAAATCATCGTCTGATGTTGTCATGTTGATAAGTTTGCTAAATAGTTACTGTAATGCAAAGTATATAGGCCTACCGTAGGCCTACATGTGAATATCAGAATATGTTTGTTAAACTTTGTTTGATATTAAATGCGTAGAACTCATGACTATTGTAGGATAAAAATTATAATTTCAAGCACAAATATGCTTTATAATTATGATCGTCGAATATAAGCTTAGCCAATTGTTTGGATTATCTGACAGGAATCAGGATTACATCTTTGTTGAACTTCTGATCGAGACAAGCTATTTATAGGACCAATTCTCAACTGGACAGGTCCTTTACTACCATTTAGCTCAGATTCATCAGGTTTTAACTTTTGTTCATTTTAAACTCCATGATTAATCGTATTTTTGCCAGTTTGCCATTATAACTCTTAATCGGCAACTAGTGCAGATAGTAGAGAGGCCTACTTTTTTGACGTTGGTTAAAGTCTATTCAGTTGTTCAGTGTATTCAGTATCTATTCAGTTGTTGTGTTGACACAGCCCTCGCATCTATCTATACATCTATCTACGACACCTGGTCCAAGGCACAGATTTATATACTTGTAGGCTTACATCGATTATCAAGTTCATTAATCATTAATGAGCAGTGCACACAATCGATCAACCAAATGAGCAGTCTCATCACAAGGGTTATTGTATACCGCTTCTAGAGTCTTGTATCAAGAGAAAATGTGGTTTCACATGTGTTTTCCTTTGCTTTGCTTTCCTATATATTAAGATTTGCTATACATATGTATATCTCGTCACTTATCGTCTTATACAGGAAAATAATTTTAAATGTTATTATTAAATGTCACTCTACCTGCGTTGTCACAAGGTCATAAGTAGGAAAAAGAGCCGTTATAAACAAATACATGTTACATAATTCGTATTGTCTGGGACCAGTTTAACAACCATAAATCTGATTTTAGCGAACAATTGAGAAATCTCACAAGTGCTATGTTATTATTTAGTCTGCTTTTTTATATTAAAACAAACAGTGAATAAGAGCAAACATTTGCACCGGCACCTATCTGAAGTCACAACGTTTGATTGTGTGTCGGATTTGTTGTGTAAAGACAATGTCATGCTTAGCTGGCCAATAATTAATCGACCTAAAAAATGTAAAGATATCAAGTTTTATTTTTTAAACTAAATTTGATATGCTGAAACGATAGGATTCGCTGGTTTTCACAATTGTGCTCCGATTATAATTATAGCGATCTCATGATGCAATTGAGATCTCAAGGTATAATACATGTGACGATAATTATTTATTCTCATTGTGTACAATCGAGCCTATTGTAAGATGCAAATGATAATAATTTTTATGAATTGACCTTTCGAAGCAGAAATAGATTTAAGCGACATATCAGGCAATGAGCTCTCAGCTCAGAGGAAATATTGAACTTATTCCTACTGATTCATATCAGACTATAGGCATTTAAAAACATTCTAACTCAAACCCGATCCTTCCTTGTTATCATTCCATCAACAATCTATCTTTTGTTTAAAGACTAATAAGGAGTCGCTTGAATCACTTGAATGCTTCCTCTGGCTAACCAGAGCTGCAACAGGCTAATTCGTAAACTGACATTTGAGTCAGCTATATTTGGAGTTAAATTTGTATGAATTTCATTTTTATTGATGGTAAGATTGAATTCTGGTGATTGAATCTACTGGTAGTCCAGTGGCGGATTCACGGGGGGTGGGGGGGGGGGTGGTTCGTCTCCGTAGAAGCCCACAATTTTTGACAACGACCGTTTTATAAAACTAATTCATGCACTTTTTGACAAAATTTACCTCCCCGTTGAAATCAGACGGATCCGTCATTGTTGTGGTCCCATACTAGGGACGTCTATGACATCACCTTCGGGTGAGGAGCCTGACGTTAATTCTTCATTGATTGATTGATTGGTAGTCTGTATTAGTTATATGCTTTATTGCAGATAGACGGGAATGCTGAACTGTACTCTTACAATCAATCACCGGTGAAGTTTTATGCGTCTCCTGACAACCACGATGACGTCATTGGGAAGCATGACGTCATGTCTGGTGGTTGGGGTGGTGTTGATGTTGGTAACTTTTGAGCCCTTACCAGTGGAGGCCATCACCTTGTCTGGTGGAGAGACCTCATACGCGAGGTATCCAGTGTGGAATGGGTGTCATCAAAACGGATCTTTTTCCTTTGAATTTAAGACAACGAAATCAGAAGGTACTTTTTATTCATCATGATTGAATTATAAATAATATAAGCCGTTAATTATTGTTATTATTGCCAAGCTAGATTATATTGTGTCTAATTTATTGTAATTTATTATAATTTATATTGTACATAATTTCATAAACATGCAACTTAAAGTCTTATATTAAATTTGATAGTAGAAGGTGATATAATTTATACATAATTTTAATATATAATACACATAATACATATTAATACTTCAATACATAACATTATATGATACATGTACTTAATAAGTACAATGCTGCTATTATGTATGCTCATACATGTCCCAGGTTTGCTGTGGTACGTCGACGACGGAGGACGCTACGATTTCTTCATGGTCTCCATATCCCACGGAGGTCGGGTGAGATTGGTGCTGAACGTTGTGGACGAGCGAGACGGTAACGTGGAGATCATCCTCGGTGTGGGTCTCAACGACAACAGATGGCACCACGTGGAGGTCAGGAGGAAGCGTATGGAGACCACCCTGATAGTCGACGACATGTCAGACAGAAGATACTCGTTCGGCTCTGATTTTAACTTCGGCAACAATAACAACAGCCACGTTTACCTGGGTGGAGTACCCTCCTACTTCCGTCAGAGTCTCGAGAGTCTGGCATTACCCTCCGTTACATTCGAGCCTCGTTTCCGTGGGCAGATGAGGAACGTTATGTTTGGTAACTGCACGTGTCAGACGACGAGAGGGACGTTAATTGATGGGGTAGGGGTGAGTCAGGTCCCCCCAGAGGTTTGTGAGATCAGAAACCCCTGCCCAGCTAGCTGTATCTGTGTCAGTACTGATGATGAGCCCAAGTGTAACTGCTCCCAACAACAGTGCGTCACCGGTTAGTTACCTTGTCTTTCTCTTCTAATATAGAGTAGGCCTATCTATGTTTCATTTGTAGCTATTTTTGTTCACTCCATCTGGAAACCCAGCATTGGCGCTAATTTTGCTCAAATGCGCAGTCTTTCTGGGATGTACCATACTACTGCTTACTGTTTTGTAGTTAAGGGTATAACATCCTGCTAAAGGCTGCTATACGCTAGGTAGACCTTTGGTAGTATGCCTAGTTTCTACATAATCGGCTGAATTTTTAGAATTTTAGAATTAGGGGGGCGTGCATGAAGTAGATTATATAGCATGCTTGACATTGCTTGTATTAGTGTGATTCTGTTCTTTCTGAAATATCTTTTACATAAAATAATTATATTCTATCTTTATTATTGAACTCATATTGAGTCAGCTCTTGACATAATTAGCAAATCACTTAACATGAGCACACAAGTGTTTGCTAAGATTTCTGCTGACCAGTAAATAGGCAGAGATCTGAACATTAGTATATGGGCTACTAGTTAGGTAACTATGCACGCTTTGACACTGGACTGTTATTTGTACTTAGACACTGATATAATAGTCTACTGAGACTTTTGAGACTGTCGTAAAACTGTAATCAGTAATTGCCGTATCAAAGCCTGCACTATTTCTTCCTGCGTAATATTACAAAGGCACAAAAATGTCTGTATATAAGTGTAATTGTAATTTTGGTACATTTCTGTATAATAAGCCTTTGTGATTATATAGTAAAAAGTTAATGTACTGTAGGCTTAACCTTAATATTATGTAATAAATATGTGCTATCAATAACAATTCGCTTAAGGGTAACGCCAATTGTTCAAAGCCAATTCGCCGCCGGTTGGCATAATTTGTGATGGTCCTAGTGTATACTCGAATAACGCTCCCTTCTGTAAATCTTCAGGAGCGTGTATGGGTAATTGGGCATGTGCAATTATATATAATACTTTTGGTAAAAAAAGTACATGCAATTTTTTGCATGTATTTTTTCTTGTAATGAATGCAGTAAATAATGTAGCATTGCAGTAGAAAACTTTTTTTATGCCAAGCGACTCAAATATATGTTTAGAGACTTTCTATAAAAGGTCGCTTACTAAATTTGCATCTATTGTATTTTGTAATCAATATTTAATTATAGGCATACTAAATGGAAAACTAATAACTTATAATTAATTAGGCCACTCACTGCCTGTTGAACACTTCTTCGTGAGAAAATTCTCACGAATTCAATTTAGAGAGGCTTGTTGTGTAAATACGATTCTCTACCGTCCATTTATCCCTATGTCTAATGCTATAGGAATCGGTCTAGTCGAGATTTAATCAAGCGTAGGTGAATAGCATCACTCTGTTTACCTTGCATCAATATGAAAATATGTATTACTATTGTTGTGACTTGAGTTATGTAAAGTTAGAATGGTACATGTAGGCCTTTGCATTAGAAGTTCTGTGAAGTATTAGTTTTATGAATGATTTTCTTTCTGTCTGTCTGTATGTCTGTTTGTCTATCTTTTTGTCTGTATATCCGCCTATGTCGTCTGTTTGTCTGTCAGTCTGTCTGTCTGTCAGTCAGTCTGTCTGTTTGTTTGTCTGTCTGTCTGTCTGTCTGTCTGTCTCTCTCTTTCTTTCTCTCTCTCTCACAGTGCGCTGCCTAACGGCATGTCCCTTTAATGTCCGCATGTTATTCCGACATTACTTTCATCAACATTTCCAATGTGGACCATACACTAATACTCGAGTCCAACTCTATTTCCTTCCATTCTTCTCGTTATTATCTTCACGTATATAACCTTTCATCTTGCAAGGTATCAATTATTTTATCACTAACGTCGTCAAAACGGTGGTGCTCAGTCTTCTGTTGCCTATAAACTAGGCTCATTTAAGAAGTGTGCTGGATAGCGATTTATAAAACATCAATGTCAAATATTTAGCAATGCGATTTACTTTTCATAAAATTTATATTTGTTACAATCTTTCAGCAGAACCTGATTAGGCCTATATATTACTTTTTTGCAATGTTTGACTTACCCTGGCAAATTTATTTGTTTTAAATTTCTTAAGCGAGAGCGTAACGGATGAATCAATAAATCCCGTCTAAGATCTTTATTATTATAATGAGCACAGTGCATCTACTTATAGTGAGTCAGTCCAGTAAGAGTTTGCTATTTGATGAAAACAAGATTAGGAAGATTGTGATTACTTCATTGACTTGTCGGCTTTAATCTCATGTTTGCATGAAGAACATTGGAGATGTAGTCTTATATATAGAATGAATACTAGATATACAATGTTATGCATGTATATGGCGGAATTTATATTTAATTATCATAATTGAACCAACATACAAAAATGAAACTGATTTTTTACATAATTTTTTAAAGCCATCTTGTTTTGAACAGAACATTTACTTTCGTTAGTCACTCAGTTAGTTACTTATCAAACTTACTTGAAACTTAAAATGAAACTTAAAATGAAACTTAAAATGAAACTTAAAAACCATGAAACTTAAAATGAATAGAGACTCCTCAGTTTACTGTATAACTTAATATCGAAGAAATGTACTTGGTGCAACCTTTATTTTAGTTAACATTGAAGTAAGGTGAATATGCTGCACTGGCCTGGTCATACAGTGATGCATTGATAGTGTGCAAACAACTGTTTCTGAGAGCTATGAAGCTGATTCATGACTCAGTTTATTGCTATGTTGTACATATTAACATAGTCTCACCGCGTGAAAGGTGGCATTTGCCTAAATATAATCTTGGGGGACTTTAATCTTGAAGGAAGGATTTTGTAAAATTCTTTGAATTTTCTAAAAAATGAAAAGTAATAAATGAACAAATTTGGATCATATTAGTGGGCACATAACCCCTGCTCCCGTTCCCCTCCTGCTTCGCCCCCTGACTATTCCACTGCACGTGAATCCATTAACACATGAAAGTTGTTGTGAAGTCCGGTTATGAATCTTCATATTCACCGTCATGATTAAACCTTCTCCACACTTCCTTCGAATATCATCACTTGGCTTCACAAAAGTTCACAAATGCGGCTGTAAATGCACTGTTATTTCGGAGTCTACATCGAAAGTAGGCTAATTAATCAATTATGGTCGTTACTGTATGAATTGGCCTGTTTGTTGATAGCAAGTTGCAGCATGGTAATTTATTATTGATACCTGGATATATGGAACGTCAGATCGACATTCGATTCTGCAGGCTGCATTCCAAAGACCTCTACTGGTTTCCATGTTCAGTCATACCCATCAAATCTTCCAAATGATCCCTGTTATTGTTACAATCTCATCCATCCACCTTAGTTTTGGTCTTCCTCTTCTCGTTTAGCTTTCTCTCATTCCGAAAATAATTGATTTATCTAATACATTAGCTACATGCAAATTTATTATTGAATTAAAATAATTTAACCTTTGCATTTTTATTCCGTTTGTTGAACATTTATTATTGTAGTGAGCTTTTCGGATTTGACATTTATGGTCTAAATCCGGGCTTAGCGTCGGTCTTTTGGGCCGAATTCAATATAATTATATATAGGCTGAATTCTAATTTGAAGCCCATTAAGTTTAGATCAAACTAATAGGCTACTAGTTTTATCATCTGTTTTCAGTGTTTTTCATTTTTAGATAATATATACATATATTATAATAATATATATGCATGTGAAATGTCTTGCTTTTTCACATTCGCATGCTATATTATGAGTGTCAAAATGAGTCAATTGCCGCCAAAGCGTTATAGAAAGTAGTGAAAAATTCTCAGCGGATAATTGAATTGTAAATTATATGGATAACATGTATGAAGATTTAAATGATATTAGGCGTGCGCTTGATCTGAAGTGTTAGATTAAGGAAAATCTTATTTTGAGCGAAATCAAGAACGAAGATCTATTATTTTAAACTTCATAGCCTACAGTATGCAATCCTTTATAATATCAGAAGCCAAACACGATAATTGTGTTGCTCAAGTAGTTGCAAGTTTGCATGGTTATTTCTAACAGGCATATTTTATATCAATTGGCTTATTATGCTGCCTGTGATTCAATGTATGTGATTATGGTTGAACACGAAATACACTTTATTTTTGTGCGTTTTTCTGTGTACGTGCGTGTGTTCATAATACAGTTCTAGAACTTGTAAGTCTCAGCTTATGTTTGTACTCCAAAAATAAGGCAAATTAATCTTATGGTAAATCATTCTTTGAGCAGATGCTGATAATTATAATAGCCCCTAGGAATGTTGTACTTCTAATAATTGTACTTCCTACAATTATACATCATATATTCTTTGCCTGTTTTTGTTTTTCATAGGCGTAGTTTGTAAGAAAGTTATCGGTGCTAGCAGAAATGAGACGATATATGTAGGCCTATTCTATAGAGAAATATATGCACAACTACATGGAGTATTCGAAACCACTTATTGTGAGACCGCTAATATTTTGCTTAATCTAGCCACTAACCCTAATTAATCAATCAGTCGATCAGCAGCTTTTATATAGCGCACTCTTAATTAAGTCTCAGAAGCGCTGTTGAGCAGTGAACGGTAGAGTATATACTGTATAGCCTAGCCTGCCATATGTCATAACCGAAGTGGTATGAGACCTCTTTAAATCTGGAATATTAACGACCAAAGGGTCAAGTACGGTACACAGAAGTCATGGCTCAAATTTACTAACCGAATAGGGTAATACATTTTTGCGCAAAACATTATATTTAAAATAATTCTCTTAAAACGATGGTCAGTCAGTATTGACCAGTGACGATCCTTATTCTAAAATAGTTGATTACGGTAATAATTGAAACGTTACAATATAACAGCTGAGGAGTACCGATAGTGTTTGACCAGGTATCATATCGATTGATCCATTAAGGCTGGGGGCTGGTTGCTGAGAAGAATAGAATCAGTCGCCTGATCTCTGATTGATCGTTAATGATGCCTATGGATGCGTGACCGACTGTGGCTTCATGACATTGGCAGCAGAATGTATCTTGTCGTAGTTAAGAGAACTGAAAAGCATAGGGCCAAATCAATTGTCTGCTTGCGTAGAAGCATAGACCTAGTAATTCGCGTCAAAGTTGGATATAGACAGAATTAGTGCAAAAAATAGAACGAGAGTGAGTGAATTAAAACGATGTGTGTGAGTGATGTTTATATATGCCGATATAGTATACTCAACTACAACACGAATAGGAATTAAATTGAATGAGCATATTAAATATAATTATGTAATAATATCATGCAGAATTTATTAAACTTTGAATAAACTATTTAAATTAAATTAAAAATTAAACTATTAAAATAAATTATTAAAATTTGAATATACTTCAACTTCATGTAGCACACATCAAGTCAGTTGATGCTTATATATAAGCAGGGGTATTAATCAAACGGTATGTTATCGAACGTAGAGATACAAGGGCCTTTTAAGATATCGGATTGAAGAGGATATTGTACAACTTGAACGGAGTGCATGAAAAGTGAAGAGGTATTGTTGAGGAAAGTGGAGTGCAGATTACAGCGATTAATGATGAATGAATAGCTGAACTGAACAGTGAACACGCAAAATGCACTTAATGCAAGTAGAGAATTATGGAGCTATGATAGGCTGATAGCATGAAGGTTTGATAGGATATGAGGGACCGTTAAGAAACTTTGTAGGAATGTTAGTGGATTATTTTAAAATGAAACCATGAAAATGAAACCTCTGACCGAGAGAAAAAGAAAACATCTATGAAAAGCAATACCTTCAATTGTGGCAAGGTATGCCTACTAGATAGATGAGCTTTAAATCTAGATTAAAATCTCGATAGTTCTGCTGTTCTTTGAATTTATTCATAAAATTTAAATCGTGTGATAATTAGAGTCGAAGGTTTAAAGTGAAAACTGACGAATTATTATTGGTACATAACAATAAACATTACAATATAACAAAGTTCTGAATATATCCTCTTTGTACCATAGCCCACCGGTGTAACCCTGTGTATTCAAACACGTGACAATTCTTTCAATCTTACAAACGGTAACTCGTGAAACTCTCTTTGTGTGTAAGTAATTTCTTCTGAACGACAACAAAAAGTCGATTAGAGAAGATCTCAAGTTACTCATTTGAGTCTCAGACAAATCCTTTATAAATGTTTTATAATGAATGCTTGACCCGCAATGATTATTTATATTATTAGTGTGTGATTAATTGTTATGCAGTATAAATTTAATTTAGCAGAATTTGTCAATGTCACCGCTTGTTATAATAATTATGCAGTAATATAATAATTAATCTATCCATCTATCTATCCAGTGCTCTACCACCTGGAAGGTCCAAGGCAAAAATTCATACACAAACAACTATTTCGCTCCTTAATGAGCACACCATCGACTAACCCAATAAATAGGTCTCATCACAAAGGCGTTGCCTTTTCCACACCTATAATGATGCCTTTGTTCAAGGAATATATAGGATTCTGAGGTGATTTTTCATTGTCTTCCTCAGTATCTGCGTTAGTCGGCTCTTACGAATAATATAGTAAGCAGACAGAGTCAAGACCTAGGCTATTTACTAATAGGTGTATGCTAAAGGCTTCACAAAAGAGTGTTCGTCTGTTGCAGTAGTAGCCTAATATTGTGCTGATGTAAAATTAGTCTATCGTTTTTATCTTTCACATTTTACCTTTGTATGTTACAGTAGGCCAACGATCACCCTTTGTGATTGTTGGTTGAAGAGTGATGAGTGATCAACTTGTTGATCGATGATGCTCATTAATGCACGAGACAGTAGAATGTTAGTAGCAATTTGCAGATTATTTGCGCCTTAGATACTGCAGTGCATTAGCGGGAGATTCATGTGTGCACGATATTAACTGCATTTTCTTGTACATCAGAGCACTTGGAAAGCGGCATTCTCGTGTAAATTAGACCTGAATGCATACCATTCAGCTATACTTTGAGGGAATACTTTGCGGCAGGAAACTTAAGCTGATGTTATAACGAAGCACAAGAATACAAGATTTGTTCAGCAGAAGTTTTGCGGTAGGTTACCGGACTCTGGTTATTGTTCTAAGGCTAGCGGCAACATTCCTCAACTGTATCATAACATTTCTCTCTGTTTCTCTCTCTCTCTCTCTCTCTCTCTCTCTCTCTCTCTCTCTCTCTCTCTCTGT
>JAQFZF010000224.1:0-19991 GCA_034695365.1 Enchytraeus norvegicus
GGTCCTATGTAACATCTTTAGTTGCTATGTTAGTAATTTGCTATTGATCATCTAAGTCCCATGATACATTGACGAAGTCCATTATTATAATGGGCAACTGTGTTATTTATTGATGCACATGAGTGCAGCTAAAGTAAGAAATTCATAACATTTGGGTAAATTAAAATTAATGCTCCTCCACTGGCACTTTGATTATATATTAAATTTAGTTAATTCTGGCTACATATTAATTTAGATTTTGCTCAATCTTATATTTCAATCAAATTGCCATATTAGCGGCCATTGTATCCCAAATGTTGTAAATTTTGGGTGCCATGTGGTACCAGTTAGAATTATCCAATCAACCCAATTTTTTTTCTGTCTTGTTTTTCAAGTACATACAACGATATGGAGGGGTGAGAGTTCACTTTTTCAACATTTTGGTTTTTTGGACCACCCTAGTAAATATAGGGCATAATTTAATTTTAATTGATCTATATTTATTTTAATTTATCCATTCTGTCATATATTTATGACATAATCTCATAACTATGGGATTATGGTTTTTCGCAGAATTTCTGCGTAATGTGTTTAACGCTGTAGTAGTTTGTTTCTCTTTCTCGAGAAATTGATTACTTATCCAATTACACATATATAACTTTCTATCGTTGGGGTTAACTGAATAATAGACGAGTTAAATGTGCACGCTATACATAGTCTCTGATATCATCCTCAGATGTAAAAATGTGCTGTAAGCCCTTATGCATTCAATGTTATTTCCTCTCTATTTCATTAAATTATAATTATGATGCACAATATTCAGAAATTGTTTCAGAAATTACATTTTGCTTACATAACTTGGTTTGTATATAGGTTTGTCTCTGGTATCGTCGTCAGATGATGAAATGGGCGTTAAACCAAATTGTATTGTGTTGTAGGTTTGTGCACTGGTGTGGTCCAAGGAGTACAAGGAGCTGGTCTCCAGTCACGGCTTTGCTCACAATCAGCTGATTATCTGGAGATATCCTTTGCTAACGAAAGTTGCCGAGCTCACAGGTATACATTGATCTTCTTCGTAGAATTCTTTTATTAGGAGACCATTGAGGTATACAATATACATTGGTCTTCTTTGTAGAAATCTTTTATAAGGTTTAAATTTTTGTATTTAAAACAGAGCTTGTAGCAGGTGTACTATACAATATACATTGGTCTTCTTTGTAGAATTCTTTCATAAGGTAGAGTTTTAGTAAAACAGAGAGCTCTTAGAGGTATACCATACTATACTATTGATCTTCGTTGTAGAAATCTTTTACAAGATAGCGTTTTAGTTAAACAGAGCTTAGAGGTATAGAACAATATACATTGATCTTCTTTATATTAACCTTTTATAAGGTAGCGGATTCAAGCATATTTTATAGCATAGCGGATCCCTGTAGTCGAGAAACCCTATACCTCTATACGATATTAATTCATAGTACCAGTAAATAATAGTAAATTATGAAAAAGCTTCTGTTACGACTGATTTCTGATGCTGTTTTTACGAGACTTTATAGTTTCATGATAATCAATATTATTGTTCTCTTAATAGTTCATGCATCACATTGACCCATGACTGTAGATTATAATTTAACATAAGCTTTGTGAGAGATGGTATTAACAATTATTTAATTATGTCACGCGTCACATGTGTTACACATAAATGTAAATTTTGTGAAAGAAACATAACATTATATAAATTATTATTTGTTATTCACAGGTCACACGTCACGGGTGTTACACATGAGTCTCTCGCCAGATGGCACGACCGTGGCCTCAGCAGCGGCTGACGAAACACTGCGATTATGGAACTGTTTTGCTGTCGATCCTCACAAGAAGGTGAAACAAGTCGAGTCAGCAAAGTCTGCGTCTGATATCGTCCGTCGTCAGAATATCAGATAAATGTCTGCGACACCTTCGAAACTCTCGTTCTTCTCCCTCTTTGTCTTCTCGCCTGTGTTGTGTCAGTTAGTACATGTAGACATTCCAGTGTTAATATATAATGTACTAATATGTGTTCAACGTGTATTAGCATATGTTCACAGAGCATTCAGCATACTAACCTGTGTTTTAGTGTCTTTCAGTATTTGTTCACATTGCATTCAACAGACTAACATGTGTTCTACTGTCATTAGCAACGATTCACGTCGCATTCAAAATGCTGATGTGTGCTGATATGGCATTCACTTAATTCATCATAGCAGTGACAATGACTGTGATATAAGTGAACATAGCACACAGTGTACTAAATTTTGCTTATGTGTCATCGCATGTGTAGATGCGAGAATCCTATTTTACAGGTATTCAATATGAAATTCCTTCTGCCCAACCCTATAATCAGGCTATTCCATCCCTACTCTGACTGACTTCTGACTTAATTAAGCTCGTACATTATCTAGCTACACTATCTTATTCTCCGCATTTCATTGTATTTTGATATGTTATAAGTTGTTAATTTGACTTTGAGAGTAATATTGTGTATGTTATTTGTAATAGCGCTGTATAGTGTATCGTTTTATATAACTTTATGTAAGTGTAACAAATGAGGTTATATTTAGTAGAACTATTTATAGGACCTTTCATTTACTTTATCAGATTATATGTCTCGCTGATTTTACTCATATAGATACTGTACAAGGGATTGAATTAATTCTGTGTTTTGTTAAGTGCAAGTGTGTGCTAACATTTTATGCAAAGTGCAGAAAGTAAACTTTTTGCAAGTTTTAGATAAGAAACTCTTTTAATTGTCACCAAAATTTACAAGCATTTTTATCTAATATTAGAAATAAAACTTAAAACAATTATAAGTAGTATATTATATTTTATTCAAATGCATAAATTAAATTTGTGTATTACGTGTATTAACCCTTCTGTATTTGAGTCCGACAAATTTTTATAGAGAATACACTGGTCCTTAGCTATACACTGGTCCTTAGCTATACACTGGTCCTTAGCTATACACTGGTCCTTAGCTAGCTTCCTTTGTCCCTGACTTCGGATTAGGAACCAAATGTTAACTCCTCATTGCATTGCCTAGCTGTAACGATTTTAAGTGGCAGGATAATTTTGTTTTAGACATGGCGCTAGCATTTTGGAGGATGAATTCCACTATTAGCTAACGATTTCTATATCGTAGCATGGTAGATATGTCGTGAATTAATGGCAAATGTTTGACCCTCTGTTCATTTCTCCCAGTCTTCAGCTTAGCCAGAAATTTTCATTCATTATTGTTGTTGTTGCTCACCCAGGATGTTTGCCTTAATGCTCTATCCTCTAATGGAGAGGTGTACATCGCTCACCTTATACCATCAGGCAGCTTTTGACCTCTCAAGGTTAGATGCATAAATCCGGGTATGGAGTGCTGGGCCCGGATTCAACAACCCCTCCTTTTATTTTACAATTTTCCATCTTCAGCATTGTCCGTAATAGACTATCTACTGATTTGGGATCACTGATTCTCAACAATGTTATAGTATGATTTAATTGTGTTTTTAATTCTCCTTGATATCGATAGAAGGCTATATGGATGTAGGATTTCCTATCATCGTTTTAATAATTAGATAACATTTCGTACAAGTCTTATGTTGATCCTGATTTAGAATGCGTTAATTAAGAAGGTGTAATTTATCAGGTATGCTTGTAATTTTATTGCTGGGTTTTAACGTATGGTGCAGAGATTTTATATAGAAGAAACGACAGTTATATAATTATAAGAGATTTATGTGTATTACCGTGTATTTCATTACTGTTGTTTTGATGCTCGAGTCTTGTAATAAAGAAATTACCTACTGTATAACGACGTTGTTTAATTTTATTCTCTGCCTACAAATAAGGTAAGGTACCACCGAGTCAATACTACTCCTAGACTCCTAGTGCGGAACTGATCCCGTGTTTAAGCGCCTTCAGCACACAGGTGACCATTGTCATTAGTCTAGCCATATTAAAGGTCGCCAGCCTCACTCTCGATCCATTACGATCATACACGAGACCCGTGTTTACCCGAGCAACCTTCTGAAGCAGTCACCTACTACGTGCATACTTATTGTTGCCAATAAACCGACCCACGAGGGAACGTAGGGCTTGGTTGGCCTCCCAAGATTTTACTCTCTGATTGACTCGACTCGGAATCGCAACCCTTGCCTGGTAGTTTATTCATAGAAACAGTTAATTTGAGAAAAGTCACTATGCTTTTGTAAACCTAAAACTCCCATATTGAAGATCAGGCTATGCGTTGCATTTCATTTATTAATATTATAAACGATGTACATTATATTTTTAATGAGTACAGATAACAGTATAAAATACATGCATACCATATAGTTTGGGATATATAATATGAGCATATAGTTTTGTAATAACTATACAATACAATATACATGTCAAAATTATACACAAGACAATTGCAATGCATATGGCACTTGTTTCGTTAGTAATTGCGCTGTTTATCATTAGCCTATTTAATTGCAACTCTCAGTAATTCAAATTTGTGTAATTGCTACAGTTTATCAAATTATATTCTGTACAAATTAATATAATTTCAAAATGGGGGTACACAATGCATGAATAACTAGTAGGAAAAGTGAATTTAAAATATTTCATTTTGCATAATTTGGTTTCATTATCATTGCCTAAAACTTCCAAATTTCGACGATAGTCATAATTACACAGAGATATAGTCTCAGCTACATGACTGCACTCCGGATGTTGATATGTGAAGCTTAAAAGTATGAATGAAATGACGTCATGGAATCAAGAAACTTTATAACATTCATAGGGAATAGTGTAATAAAGTGTCTAAATAAACAAATGACGTCATTTTTTTTCATTTTAAACATATTTTGTGTTACAGACATCAACATCCTGGGATATCCCTGTAGCCATGAGAGCGCAACATATTATTGTTCTGGTGTATATATTGATATTTCTATGATCTATATGTGAATCTTGAAGGTTTTATTGTTTATGTAACTTTCAGGCAGCCAAGCTTCATGAGCAGAAGTCTATCTACGAAGCAGTCATTAAGGGTTGCAATCTAACGCATGAAGGTATACAATATACATAATATGAAGCAAACTATTCAGTCACTTACAGTAATAGCCTAATGTTAAAATGCATTAAATTAGTAATAATATTATGTAGTCTTTTCAGACCCTGTATTTAATTCAGTTTCATATTCTGTTTATTTATGGTACTATCATAGCTGCAGTCTGGGTACATTTACCCTCCTTTACACAGATACACAAAGGACAACTGTTGTCGCTAGCCAAATTCGGTAATGAATCCCGGCTTTTCCCCGAATGGTGTGAATATCTTTACACCAGTCTGTTAAATAAATAAATGCTACCGTGTAATAATAAAAATAAAAGGTTTAACGTCCATTTCCTCATCCAAGGATGATGTCATTGACGTCAAATAGAATAATATATAAAATTTAATGCTACCGTATTGCAAATAAAATAATAAATTAATGCCACGTTTTCGCATCAATTTAATTTCGAACTTCATTTCATTACATTTCTATTTTCTGTGATTGACGAAAATGTATTGAATATAATGTTTATAGTTTTATATATTATATTGTATGTGTACTGTTAGGTTTGAAGCAAGCGTTTGACGACATTGACAAGGACCATGATGGTAAGATTAATGCGGGTGAACTGGAGTCAGCTGCTAGAGTTCTTGGGCTCAGCGTGACCACAGAGCAAGCTGAGACCATGATACGTCGCTGTGGAGCAGGTGTGTTCACTTTCTTGTTTGAACATTGTTTAATGTTTCCCCATCGGCCGGAGATTTTGTTATGTACAATTATTCTTAAAATATAAATTTGGCTAGCTTGCTTCGGTGTCCAGGGCAGATTTGTAAATGTATATACAACATTATGTTTATTTTCTGACTGAGTAGTGCATAGTCTTTGAAATGTCGACGTTCCTTCGGGTGAGGAACCGGACGCTAAATCCTCATTGTATTGTATTGTATTGTAATGGGTCGTCGTAACAGCTTGCTGAAGAATGAAAGCTGTGGTCCATTGCAATTTGATTGTTTACATGTAGCTGACGGCACGGTTGGCTACAACGAGTTTCTGATGTTGGTAGCGAAGTCTATCTCAGACACCCCCGTGCAGGACGTCTCCTCCCCCTCCTCTCTCTCCTCTCTCTCCCCCACCACAGAGGAAGCCGCAGATCACTTTGTCGCGGGGCGGCGGCTGAACGAGAAAGAAGAAGAAATGAGAACGGCTTTCAAAGTGTTCGATCAGGACAGTAACGGGTTCATCGACGCTGACGAACTGAGGTCAACGATGAGAGAACTGGGACAAGAACTGTCGGAGAAGGACGTAGAAGCGATGGTACGAGTCGCTGATAAGAATGGTGACGGAAAGATCGACTACGAAGGTATTTATTTGTAATGATACTTTGGAAGTTACTTTCTGATTTATGTTACAGGGAATTTGTGTAGAAAATATATGTAAAAGTGTCATTTAAACTTTAAATTAAAGTAGGAACCGTATCCTACTGTGTTTTATTTTAATTTCTCAGTAAACAGTAAAGTGAATCTTCTTTCAAACTATCAACATAACTGACAACATAGTTGTGAGATATGTATTTTATGTATTTTATTATTTTTGAAAAATTTATGTATTGTATTATTTTACAGAATAAAATACATAGATAAAATTAAAATTAAAGTAAAATCCAAATTTAAATTGGTAAATAGCCGGTTTTCAACCCACAGGTTGAGAACCGCTTATGTAAAGCGTCTTACTGCAACTGAAACTGACCATTAGCTATAGGCCGATCAGCCTATCCACGGCTAACCTAGGCATAGGCCATTCAGGCGAGCCTACACGTTAGAGTCCTCTTTCTTTCACTCAAAACCATAAGTTTTATCTTGCAGCCATTCTTGTCCTTGATCTCATGTTGTTTGTAAACAACAAAAGTTTATTGGAGATTCTTTATTAGTGAATCTATATCTACTTGCTCATTTAAATTATCATTGAACCAGTGCTTTGAAACGATATTACACTGGTCCTTTGATGATTGAATATCTTGTAGAACGATCAACTTTAATATGTAAATTCCAGTGTGAAATGTGCTCAAAGAATTCAACGCCCTAATAACTTTTGATATTTATAAGAATATTTCTGAACTGATACCAACACCCACTTCAGCTCCATCACATGAGCTCGATTACGGATAAAGTGAGCATAAAATAAGCATCTGATGCTTCTTGACCCGTTGAGAGTGAGGGAATTGGAAAATTAAAATATAAGCGACTGGAAAGTCAGTTTGGGGCGGGGTGGGGACGGAGTCTTCGAAAATGGCAGAATTGACCTTGATATTTATTTCATTTTGCACAGTTTTGTTAGCCCAGATCTCTCTAAACTATAGCTATTCATATGGAACTCAGACTAATGAGTGAGAGGGAATGAGCATACAGTGCCCATTACTGTTATTTGAAGAGTAAAGCGACCACCTGGCCTAAGCAGCATCAGGCCTGATCCCATTCTTGCAGCAACTACTTCATCTGAGTGCTATTTTGTCTGTGAAGAGGCATGCAGGATAACAGGCGCCTCATGCAACCTCTGATCTATGCAAAATATAATTTTCGGATACTGAATGTCAAAAATACGAGGAAATAGTAACAATAATTGCAGGAAGATCATTTATGTTGATGCAAATCCATGGGTGAGGGAGGACATTGTAGGGATTTAGTGCGGGTGAAGGAATAGAATTTATTATAAGGGCAGGTCAGCTATAATATTTGAATTTAAGTATAAGATCAGGCCCATATACTACAAAATAAACATCCATTTGTGGGATGATCAGCTATCCATTCTGATACACCTACAATGTATGTCTTGCCAATGGCCTTAGCCAAGGCCTATGTCAAAATATAAGTGGCTGTGTTTCGTAAAACTCGCGCGTTTGAAAGGATTCCGTTTGAAACGATTCCGTATTTTTCTGTATTTTTCCGTATTTTATCTTTTCTATAAAATGCGTGTATTTTATTTTTACTTCACCGTATTTCACAACTATGACTGACAATCAGACTAGCAGGGTATCAGACGCTGACATTTTTTGATACTTTTTGGCTGGATAATAAATATAGTATGAGTAACTGAAGCATTATAATTAATTGAAAATTGTTCAGCGTTGGGATATAGTTATTGGATTTATGTTTTGTGTGACAAAAATTTGCAACTTTTGCACTACATTTTAGAAGATACCATTTGATTTTTATCCTCCTTTTGTATAGTCGATGTTTAATAATATTGCAAATAAATAATTTTTGGGCATGAAAATAAATTTAATGTTAATTGCTGATTTTCGATTTGTTGATGGGTTTAGTCTATTTTGTTTTCAGAATTCATTCAGATGATGTATGCAAAGTGAATCACGTTGACTGCTGTTCCATCTAATATCTGTGATGACATCTATGTCTGCGGTTTCTCACTCTTTCTTATGCAACAAGCAAATGTGACTTCGTTATATCAACGTTGAATCATCAGATGTTTTTTGTGCGCATGAATTGTACAGGGTTTTGTTTGATAGGTGCTGATCATTCTCAACAGAAAACGTTTAGGCATTATTATATACATTCGAGTATGTCTGCTTGTGATTTGTGTGATGTATTAAAAATATCAATACATTTACTAGAGTTGAATTAAAAGTTATCATTGATTTAACTTTATTAAGCTTTATTATATTTTATACGCTGAATCTTCGATTTCCTCAACTATTAACAGAACATGGTAAACTCTGCTATCTCCCCCACTTAAAGTTAGTTCTAGTAACGTATTGTGCTATTTCTTAGGTGCACTATTGGTTTGACTTGAGACTTCTTGTAATGTTATAAATTTATACTCTTTTTGAGCTTGCTGAATACGACGAGTATTCAAAGATATTGTGTGTGTGTGATTTTATGATACGTTGAAAACGTTCTGGACATCATCTCCCGATGAGGAAATGGATATTAAATGTTGATTGACTGATATATTCTGTGCTGATATTAGTAATTTCATAATAGCTGGCGTTAGACTGTATTTATGAGAGTATAATATCCTAACTCGGTGCTTATTGTGGGGAGTTTTGTACTGAGAGAATATTAAGCATTACGTGTGTGTTGTATTGAGAAAGATTTAACAGCCAATAGTGTGGCTGTAGCAGTACAGTTTAATTTTCTATGCAATACTCGGCATATAATTTGTAAAAAGTGTGGTTGCTTTACGATTCGGATGCCATTAGATGGTATTAGGCACAAGTGGATCAATCCACCAGTAAATTTTTTGCTTTAATGAAGGTGTTTAAGCATTAACTGTTATTTAATAAGAAATTTGGTCCTATTTACTAGATACATTTACATTCTACAATTTCGGTGACTATTTTCATGCTTTCTAGTTTCTGTTTTATTCATGGAAAGTTTCTGAATTGTGGGTTGGTCCACTTGTGCGTAACATCATTATTATCTAGTGTATTCGAAGTTTTTATTTTGACGAGAACTTGAACTTTCTTGCTATTAAGTTTTTAGATTATAATGTTCTCACAGTTGGTGCAGCTGTGTTAGGTTAACAGCAGCCGTCTCATTTTACCTACATGTACATCTACGACTTCTATCTGATAAAGTCTGCTCGTTCCGTCTCGAATGGTTTAAGGTTGACTTACGATGTCCTATATATTACCACAAGAACGATGCTATTTAGAATGTCTATAGTATAACATATGTGAGTCCATTATTATTTTTACCGTAGAGATGTGAAATATTTTTTAGCTATTGTTACGATCACTTACATCTGCAAAATAATATGTTATTTAGCTGAAGTAACATTTAAGTGAGTATTTTGAACAACTTTTAAATTAGTATTTGGGTTAGATAGCTTTACAAAAGTTTCATTTAGGAGTTAGTATAATCTCATATTCTTATTAAAAGGCATCTTGCCTCTCTACTACAAATAATTTTCATTGCTTGTAAAACGGTAAAACTAAATCGTTGTGCTGTACGAGTATTGTTACACAGCTATGCTCAGAATCAATTAATGCTAGTAACTTAGAGTAAAACGAATGCTAGTAAAATATTGCTAGTTATAATATTATTAAACACTAACATCAGTAACATTTCTACAATATTAATAAATTAATAACATGATAATAACAATTCAGGCATAGATATTTGAAGGAACTGCTGTTTACTAGGTGGGGTAAAGCCAAGCTTCTATTTCAAATGTAATATGCGTTCTCTCGTTTTCTTATGTTCTGTCACTGTTCTATTCTAATGTTTCTGTTCTAACGTTTTATGTTCTATTTTCAATTAAGACACAGTTGCTCATTCATCCATTATGACATTATTATTCCTCTATGTCTGCAGTTTTTCCTGTAGAACTGTCGAAGGCTGACGAGCTCTATGTCTGCAGTTTTTCCTGTAGAACTGTCGAAGGCTGACGAGCTCTATGTCGCTTTACTTCTAGCTATTGTGCGTGTTTTCATCTCTCTTTCTACTCCTCTCCGTGAGATGTTCTGTGGACTAACGAAATGTTTTATTATCTACTTTATTTCGGCATATTTCCTTCAATGCAATTCTAAACAATATAATTTAACCGAGTACGATAGGTACTGCGTTTAATCAATCAATCAATGAGGATTTAACGCCCAGTTCTTAACCCGAAGGCGATGTCAGGGACGTCCCAAGCGGGATGTACAACTACAGACAGCATACAACCACCAGAACAATCAAGCAATTTGAAGGTAACAGTATATTCTACAATGATTAAAAGAAAATTGCTATCCTTTATTACCAGTATGTATAAGTATCTTTTATTTTAAAGTTATATTGCATGATTATGACGCTTGATGGAGTAAGCCTAATCAGTTTATATACAACTTCACAGAAATAAATGTCTGTCATTAATCATTATCATATGTCAAAGAGGTGGTTCATATAAGCCAAGGCTTTCATCCCCATGTTGTTGGGTCATTCGTACATGTGAATGGCCCTTGCAAAATTATGTACAATACTAAAATTGCGACTGATTTTTGAAATAACTATTGCATTGTTTTGATAATTAAACTGGTAATTTAACTTACTTGACAAATCATACTTAATAAATGACCTCTATATATGTTAATGCTTCAGCTATGCTAGAATTCCCACCAAACTAGCCTCCATCTATCAATGTAACGGCGGATTTTCCCTTCTGCAATAATTTTGCTAAATGTATATTTTTGAAGTGTTAATATATTTTCTACTCTCTATGTTGTAAGCTTTCTCTACTGAGCGAGAATTATTCCGCTACTATCAGTATTTTATTGACTGTTGTGATTAATATATTTAAAGTATATAACAAAATTTATTATAGCACTGGTTCACAGTGTAATAAGTATAAGGTTAAACAAATATCTTTATATAATTATATAAATATATTTATAAATATTAGTTGTTAAGTATTGCATACTTTATACTAACTATAAATTGGTTTACAATCTGTCAATATATTGTTCTGTTCTAATGTAGATTCAATTTGACTTTGTTTTATGTAGATTCAATTAGACTCTGTCTAATGTATATATTCTTGTGTATATTTTACTGTCTCTTTCATTAACGAGCACACTATTGATCATTTGGAAGTTTTAGTTTTAGGTTACCTGATATGTAATATTTGGATAATTATTTTTATATGATATTGTCAATTCAATTTTTGGAATACTATAATACTTATCGTTGGCGCCTACGTTAAACCTACATTACCTCTTTAACCTTGCAGTTACTAATAATAGTCTAGTGCAGGGGTTTTCAAGCTGTGGTACGCGTACCACTGGTTGTACAATTGCCACTGCCAGGTGGTACACTCATCAGAACATGAAAAATAAACTCGTTGAGAAAACGTTCAACTTTTCAGATCTTGTGTCACTTGACAATATAAAATTGCTGCATGGTTTACCCTGTAGTATACAGTTTATATTATCGACGCCTATGGATCCTATGTGCGGTCTCGCCCGACATAAATTATACCATTATACTATCTATTCTTAGTCAACTATTAGGTGGTACACTGTACCAGGTACAAATTTGCTGGTACATTCAAGAAAGAGTTTGAAAACCCCTGGTCTAGTGTAGGCGTATTATAATATGATCTGTGTGTCTCGACCTATACTTCATACTGAGACCTATACGAGTAATTGGCTCAGTTTTTCTACATATATGTAGACGTTTGGCTTGTATTTATAAAGCTACATGTGTACTCTCACTATTACCACTACATATGACATAAGCTTATATAACAATACCATAATAATTTTATTATGTAAACTTTTCGTGGTTGCCAAACGCTTGTAAATATTTGAAGCAGATTTCTTGTAATTCTTATATTTCTATTTGTCTCTGAACATATTGACAATATTCTCTACAGTTTATACTTACAACTTTGTGGATGAAATTTAACAACTAGGTCTATATGCTTTATTCATGCATGTCGTCATTCTTGATTATAGAAGTTCAATCGGAAACGTTATAATTAATTAGGCCTATTATATTAATTAATGCGTTGTTTGTATATAATGCAACGTTTTGGTCTAATGTGTAGGCTAATATATGCACTTGTAGTCACAAAGTAGGCCTACATGATATTAGATCTAAGATCTTAGTAATTTTATTATTTTGCCCAATACTGGCATCAACTTGAATTAGGTACCGATAATGAAAAAGGAGCGACTATAATATTCTCCAATGACTACCCTCAGACCCTCATGAATGTTAAAAATTAGGCCTTCTATAATATAGTAGTGTTGCCTCGTTGTAATGACTATCTGTGTCAAGACATTGCAGTACCGTACATCTTCAGCTAATTTAACCTGACTGGCCGAAGATCTGATCGTTGGTTGATATATTGGCCGTTGGTAATCATATTATGACACAGCGACTTTAAGCTCAAACTACCAACAGTAAAGGAGTATAAAGGTATTACAGCACTTGGTTGCAGCTGATAGCCAACTACACATTGACAGAGACACATCTCTGGAGAAAGGATGAATATACAATCCTACGACATTGTTCAAAATACTGTTTCAAAAGCAGTTTTGAGTGCTACACGATGAGGTGCTATTATTATTTCTTTTGTAACATATTACGGCTGTTAGTATAAGAAATAACCGGAAATTCTATTCTTTTCTTTTGTGATTATTATTGTGGTAGGTTATTGGATATTACTATCATAAATATTGTTTTTCAATTAGGCGTACTATGCTTAAGATGGTTATGATTAATTATTATTATTTCTATTCATTATAAATTTATTATGCATACTTTGGCCTGAATCTATTTTCTTTAAAACAAACAATATGCCCATAAAGAGGCATTATACAAATGTGTGTTACCGTTGGTTTGCACCTTGTGCTAAACGTAGTGGATGCCTATTGATGCCTAGTTGATGCCTATGATAATAATAATAATAATAAAGATTTAACGTCCGTTTCCTCATCGAAGGATGATGTCAAGAACGTCAATGAGCTCTGTAAACTTGTATATCAATAAATATATTTGTATAGCGTCGCTCTATGCACAATGCCACAGTAGCGCAAAATTGACAATGACAAAGTTCTAACAATAACATTGAATAAGATGAAGCCAATTCCATTGTGAAATTCATGTAAATAATGTAAAGATGTGGCATGTAATTTAATGTGTTACATAGTTTTAAATTAATAATAACATAAAAATGGCGAACGGCTACCAAAATTATACATACTTGTTTCAGCATTAGATTGTCTCAGTTATGATACTGCTAAAAATGTGTAACTTGAAGTATAATCAAACTTGAAATCTGTTAAAGCATTAACGAAATATTCTTATACATAGATTGCAGACTGTGAATGGATATCCGCCCGTTACAGTGTGATTGATTGATTGATTAATAAGCTAACATGAATAATTATGGTGATAGGAATTTCTTGTAATAAATTGCAAGATTTGAAATATCAATTTTGCTTTCTTTGGATACAGAGAAGGGATTGATGACGAAATTAAACTTGATGATTAATTATCAAAACTATTTTGGCAGTGATTAATGATAAAGCATATGCACTGCTCAAGCACCCTCCCCCCCCAAAAAAAAGAAATTCATTTGTCGATTACACATCTCCATTACAAATTCAAGTTATATAAGTTATTATTAGACCTATATTTTGTCATGAGAGTTTTTGTAAGTTGTAACTTGTTAGATATTTGAAGTTATTGATGGTCCATATTATATGATACGAGGGGCGTTCAGTAAGTTTTGAGCCTGACTATCTTCCAATATAGTTTTGGACTGAGAAATGTTACAGGCCTTAGAAACGAAGTCTGTTTAGTGTTCCCTTGAACAATTTATAACGTCGCCTTGTTTACTAAAATGAGATGCAGCTTTTGGAAGTTAGTTGGTGGCACAATATGTCTGATTTTAACAAAATCCGCTATCATGCAGTGATAGAATTTTTAACACTGGAGAACGTTCGTACACAGCAGATACACAACCGAATGATCATTTTCTATGGTGAAGACACACCATCATATGCCACGGTCAAACGTTAGGCTGTCGAGTTTCATCGAGGCAGAACAAGCCTTGAAGTTGAGCCCTGGTCAGGACGTCCATCTGATGCTGTCTGTGAAGATAATCTTAACACTGTGGAGAGAATTGTTCTGTAAAATCGTAGAGTCAATGTGCATCAGATAGCTGACACTGTGGGCATTAGAACTGGTTCAGTTATGGTGTTCTTGCAAGAAATCTGTTGATGGCAAAAGTCCGTGCGTGATGGATTCCCCGAATACTTGACCAGAAAATTAAGGATTTTCGATGCGAAAAATCAAATGAAAATGTGAAACTCATACTGTTGAATTGAAATATGTTTATGCGGCACATAGTAACGGGTGATGAGACCTGGATACACCACTACGATCCTGAGACCAAACAACAAAGCATGCAGTGGAAGCATACTTGTTCTCCAAGCCCCCGAAGTTCAAGGTGCAACCATCAGCGGGTTAGATAATGTGCACAGTTTTCTGGGATTCTGAAGGTATACTACTTATTGACTATATATGCCACACGAAGTGGAGATTATTGGGGTCTACTATGATGATGTACTCCGTCAACTGTTCGTCACAATCAAAAAGAAGTCCAGAGGAAAGTTGACCCAGGTACCCCTGCTTTTGCATGACAATGCACCTGCTCACCGGTCATATGTTGGACAATCTGCTGTACTTGAATGCGGATTTGAAGAAATGCACCATCCACCATATTCTCATGTCCTGGCACTAAGTGATTACCATCTTTTTCCAAATTTGAAGAAACACGTCTGTGGACAGAGATTTTCGACTGATAATTGAGCTGAAGTCCGAGACCGAAGAGCGGCTGAGAGGGCAGTCAGTACAACTCTATTTTACTGGCATTGAAAAACTCCAAGATCGTTACAAGCTGTGCGTTGACATAGGGGATGACTATGTTGAAAAATAGATGTGAACTCATTCGTCTACCTTTTGTTCAAATAGGTTAGGCTCAAAACTTATTGAAAGCCCCTCATACAAGAATGGCATACGGTATTTTACTAATACATCGATCAATCAACTCTTATCTCAAATCAGCAGCTCTTATATAGTGCACTCTCAACTTGAGTCTCAGAAGCGCTTTTGAACAGTGAAGGGTAGAATAGTCTAGCCTACCATAACTGATGTGGTAGGACCTCTGCTAATCTGGAATTTGAGCGACCTATTGTACAGTGCACATTGTAATTTGATTACATGTAAACATTTCGTAGAGATTTAAAATTACTGAAATGCATCTGTAGCTTCTGCATAAACGTGTAGTCCTTTGGTTAAAGTGGTTTTGCTCTTTATATTCTCATTCTAGCCTATTGATATATTGTAGCCTATGTGGCTAAGAAAACACTAAGTTAGCAAAATTCCGTAGCTTTAAATATGTTTCTTAAGAACAGACCAATGTCAGAAATTTCTGAAATACATATTCCGCTCTGGCGACATCTATTTTGATTATAATTTATTTATGGGTATATTATATTTAATTAGATGATTTGTGATTAGATGAGAGCCTCCGTGGTCTAATGGCAGCACTGAGGCCTTTGAATAAGGTCGCGGGTTTAAACCCCAGTGCAGACCACGAGTTGTAAACCTTGGCAAGCTACTTTACTCTCCATTGCTATAATAACAAGCAGTCGGTGTACATTTACCAAGACACCCTCTAACGACTGCATCTAGCTAAGCCGAATTTGGAAACGAATCCCGGCTATCTCGCCATTTGGCGAGATCAATAGAATACGCTATATTCATTAGATTATATATGTCATTAACCTTTAGCTTTAATGTAACCGTTAATTTTTTTGCATTTCGTTGTATATGAAATGTCATAATTCAGATTGTTTAAGTAACCTACTAAACTTGTGCTTCCGTCTTTTGCTAAGAATAATAGGCATAATACTAGAAGGTAGACTAGTTATGTAAATAAAAACCTAATTTTAACCTAGTCAAATCACAATTCTGTGTCAGAATTCAACAAAATCTCGAGAATTTTTATAAATCTTGAGAATTTATATGGTTCTCTTACATCATCCTTAAATTATGTAAAGGACGTTAAATAACATTTGAATCAAAGACTCCATAACGGTTCTATATCCATCTGGTAGCTAACTGAGCTAGTTTGTAGCTTTATTATATTTGTGTTTGCTCAATTTATACTCTAGGAGCTTGTATTTTGGATTCTCTGCTTACTTACTCATAAGTAAAGTAGAAAATATTGTGCATGGATGATTTCTGCATCTGCTAGCAATGTTAGTGAATATAAATTTGTTATGATAATAGCCAATACAATCCAACAGGATTTAACGTCCGGTTCCTTACCCAGGGGCGATGTCAGTGACTAATTTTCTGTGGCTAATTTGATAACATAGTGTAAAATACAGAACTTTCCATTTTTGTCATGACATCGTATTGTAAATACTGTGTTATTTGTTACATAACCATTTCACTCTTTCATACATTATGCTAATGTTTCTTATTACTCTCGTGCTGTCAGTTTTTATCTTATTCTAACAAATACACAAGTTAACCCACCGCTTCTGTGTTCACGCTCACAATTAAATTCTATAATGAACTTTATCATTTGACATCCCTGACAACTGATGAGAAAACGGCCGTTAAACCTTTATTACGGTTATTATCAGGGTGGTATTTGTGGGGGGGGGACCGGGGATTGTCCCCCCCCCCACTGATTTCAGTCATCTCACTCCCTGTGGTTTGAGATTTAGCATCCCTGGCAGGAACGCCTTCCATCCATCCATCCCCGTCACTGGTCAATGAGTGGCAATTTTAAAATTAAACTTAGGCTTTAAGATGTAGGCCCTAGTTATCTTAAAATATCTTAGTATTAATGTGCCATTTAAATTTCTGCTAAGTCTTATCCAATGTTATCCATGTTAAAAGCCTTACTAGCGACTTTACATGTTGGGTCTTGTCTTACTAGCGACTTTACATGTTGGGTCTTACTAGTGACTTTAGATGCTGGGTTTTACTAGCGACTTTACATGTTGGTATTGGCAGGGCCATCTCTGACAGCGCTCTTGGGCGAGAAAGTTACAACAGAAACTGATACAATCCATTATCCACAGGTTTATTGTATTTCATGCCGCAACAAACGAGATATATCAATTCATACAAACAAAACTGTGAGGACCAAACTAGTCAGCAGATTATCTATCATAATACGAATACTAAAGTGAAGTACATACTTCAAGTGAATATTTCTAATAAAAATCATACAGGATAGTGCGTAAACTGTGCTTAATAATATAGAGTTTGTATAAAGTCTCAAAAAGAGGAGGTAATGCAATAATTTTTATTCACCCCTAGTGAATATTTAGTCAACTGTAAACAACTCCATTTAGAACAGCGAAATTTTTTAATTTCTGCGTAACCAGACTTTCCCAATTGGTTTTTTGTTCTCTTTCCAAATTTAATTTGCAGCAGTGAAGCAATTAGCGACTTCCACAATATGTTACGTCTCGAATGCCATTCTTGGCTGAGAAACTGACACTGAACCTTTATTAATGTCGCTATTATTATCATTAGCACTATATATTTACTGTTCATTAATATTGATAGTCACAAATCTGCAATCTATATATCATATAAGATTTACGAACTATAAAAATCTTAAGTATTTAGAAATACCAAATATGAACAGTGTTAAATAGCAATTCACAACAATCTTATTTAGCGCTTAAACTTAGAATTATGAGAGTAACTATTTTAATATATCTATATTAAATTTATAAACAAAATCGGTGAATTTTATCAAATCCTGTAAGACACTACTTTAATCCTAAAAGACTTGCATCCACACATTCAAACTATTGTTACGATTTATATATTTAAACATTTTAATATCCTATTCTTCATACCAAATAAACCCTATTAAACAACATATAATCCTATTAATAGTATTTCTATTATTACTACCAAATAAGCTGAACCATTATGTGCACAAGTTATTTAAAGCATCGTCGCCATGTGGTTTAAATCCCTAGCCATCAATAGTGCTGTTTACATGCGGCTTGATGCTAAGATCTATTTTATCAATTTATTTTCTATATATCCGTATGAAATAATACATGCCCATAACCGGCAAAATTAAACTACTTCGAAGATATATTGACATACAATAATATATTATAATATATTTAATTAACATAAATCTGTAACTTAGCAAACCATACTCGCATGCAAACTTGTAGTGATTTCTATGAATGATTAAAATAACAATGAAACATTCACGACCAACTTAATTAATTTTCTTACAAGTGCAACTACATCCATGATATCATCATCAGATAATGAAAGGGACGTTAAACTAGTAAGTACTGTACAAGTACACTAGTACAGTGTATACTATCCTTATAATATTTTTGCGATTTGCTTCAAACAATAAAGATTAATTATGAGAATAACATGTAAACACTATTTAACTGACTTAATCAGTCACAATTAATTAATGCTCAGGCCAAATAGACACTGAAAAGTTAAATACAATAGACAAAAAACTGTCATTTTTCTTGTGTAACTAGCACATACTGTCAATCACATTTTCATTAATATTACAATTGCAAAGAAGAATAAAGAAAATGCTAATAATGAATAATAAAAATTTGTTTTCATTCTTTCTGACATTTTCTCCAACAATTTCTTTCAATTTACAAAAATCATGCAGACAAGATCAGAAACCGTCACATTGTGAGTCGAATTGATAGTAAATAGAGCGCGACGACCTCAGTAGTCATCGCAACTAGCGATGAATCGTATGACGACCAATCAAAGCAGGACGTTCCTGACGGCATTACTGAAACGCAAACAATAAAAACAAATATAAGTAAATTAGTATATCTAAGTAAACAAAACATGTTTGCATCTTTTGCTGCAAAAAGCATACAAATAAATCTACTATCTTATTCACTCAGTTTGACTAAAAAGTACCATCGCCAGCAAATATATACCAGAACTCAAAATACCAATTTGAGAAATTCATTTCTTGGTAAAATCATTAAATTAACATTTTTTAACATTAAATTAAATTTAAATTAAATTAAAAACATTAAATTAACTTATCCATGTTCTCATCCAAGGAAGACATCAAGGCTGGAATCAAACGAACCAAAGGAACTGACCTGTACAATTCTGAGGTTTCATATGACGTATACTAGAAATGTATCGGTTTATTTATGACCGGTAGTGCATGTTTACTATTACAAACTTCAGAGAGTTAAAAAAATCAAACGAAAGCCCACGCATTGTTGTGAAGCTCATTATATTAATCTCAATATATCATATAGCAATTCTATGTATTTTGTGATGCGGAACCGATTTGATATTTTAAAATATTTATTGAAAACTGTCATATTTTAATGCTTAACTATGGCGAGTCGAAGGTTGATCTTTACAAAGATGGCGACACT
>JAQFZF010000225.1:0-19983 GCA_034695365.1 Enchytraeus norvegicus
ATTAGACTGTAGATATATTTAACGTCATAGATTTTAACTTTGTCTTTGTACAATATTTTCTTATTTCTTGTGTAGCTCAACCATCTTCTTATTGCAAGCTATTCATGCTCCAGATGACGAAAGCGCAGACTTCTGCTATGCCGCTTCGCACAACTAGTTCATGCCCTGTGCAGAACTAGTTTAATTAATTACAACTTTTAATAAAAGACACAAGCAAAAACGTTCGAATGTTTCGTAAGGCTTCCGTTTACTTTACATTAGTAAAAATACCAATGTCGACCGTGCTGAATGCCTTCAATTTCACGATAGTAATCAATCAATCAGCAGCTATTGTATAGTGCATTCTTAACTAAGTCTTAGAAGCGGTCATGAACATTGAAGGGTAGAGTGGCCTAGTATGCTTCTGCCATAACCGATGTGGCAAGACTTCTGCTATTTTGAAATTTAAGCGACCAAATGGTCAAGTACACAGAAGTCATGGCGCAGACCACTCTGCCCTTTACTGGGGTATCTGCATTAGTCGCCTTAAATGGTCTGAAAGCCGTGATTCACTTCCAAATTCGGCTAGCTAGTGCAGTCGTTTTAATTATCATCCTGTGAATTCTTCTTCTTTGAAACGTTACGCATCGTAGAAGTATAGTTAGGAATCGTATCGCGGGACTTAAGGGCTGGTATAGCGTCCCTGACAACATCCTTAAATGAGGAAACGGACGTTTAGCCTTTATCAGTATGATTATTAGTTTCGCTATCACTTATTTATATATAATTTTTTATATTAAATTTTGTTTACAAATTAAATTTGTTATCAGAAGATCGCATAGAAATTTTCGAAGTACGTAATAAAATCTGCAAATAGTTGTAATCTTCGACAGTGGAAACCAGAAGGAAACCCGACTACATTTAATTATAGAGCACTAGTAGTAAAAACCTTAAAAAGAACATTGCACATCAGACTATAGCCCACACAGTAAGTGACCACGAACCAGCAGTCAAACATCTATTAGCCACGGCCCCTCAATATTCGGACGGGTTCAATATAAGCCACCCTCGCAGGCCTACAATAGGGTACGGGTCACGTAGTCTTAGTCATAGATTGTCCCAAAAAGTAACGCGTAACGGGATAAGGGAATTATTATATAGGATGAAATGAACATTATGTTAGCCTGGCTAACATTGTTATTTAACTTGACCTTGTTGATTTCTTGTACTAATAAACAGATTGCCACACTTCAGATGTCCCCTGTCGCCTACTGATCACATGTAAACTTAATTATTGTACGGACATTTCGATAACTTGAAACATTTTAGCATACAAGTACGCCTACAAGTGCGTCTACGATTTAGAATAGCAGTATAGTTAGATTACAATAGGCCTCAGTTCTAGGTAGCATTTGTCCACATTATAGGCGACATGTAAATGTAAGGCTATGACTATAATATCTCGGTTAGTTAATTAAACTAACGCTAAGCTCCTACTACCGTTGTAGATTGTGGAATTCACAAGCAAAACCATATTTCTATTTGTTAATTAAAAGTAAAGTCTACAATAACATATGAAAAGAAGCAGTCGAATGCACTTTTAATATGTCATAATATATTTCATTAAGAAAATATTTTGGGCTGGTATTCAATTAAACCTGTCATAGATTAAAAACAATTGATATAGTTTTGTCACATAATGAGATCAGACGGTCTGGAGAAGGAAGCCAATAATGCTTGACATGGGGGAGGGAAAAAGAAATTGAGACAGGCCGAAGTTGAGGTGGCTAGATGAGATGCAATAATAGAGATAGGACTGGGTATAAGATTGGGGAAAAGAGAAGGTACTACTGAAGCAGAAGGTACGACAGAGGGAGAGCTGGCGTTCATTCATCAGGTTCGTCGTCAGAGTCTATCTAGACTCGAAGACAACAGGCAACAGACTAACAGGTAATGTTCTATAAGCCCCATTAATAACTTTATCAAATATTAACAGATGCAGCTTACAAGTAGGTTCAAATTTCAATACTCGAGAAAAACTAATAACATATAGTTTCTAAGTTGACGCCAACCATGGCTCAATTCTCCACTACAAGCTCTGGAGGGGTGCCTCTCCGGATAGGCTCTCTACCTAACTCAGGAGGATTGGGAGGGATGCTCTCAGCCAACCTCCCCTCATGGACCAGTGGTGCTACCTTTACCGCTGACGTCATATTTGAGCGCCAACTCCTCTCAGCCTACTCCGCCACCAGGCTAGAATCCTTCTGTGAGCTGGACATAGACTCACCTCCAGGCACCCATCGGATGACAGGGATCATCTGCACCATTGGACCTGCCTGTAGGTCCGTAGAGACACTATCAGCGATGATCCAGGCCGGGATGAATATAGCTCGGCTGAATTTCTCTCACGGTACGTATGAGTATCACAAGCAGTCCATTGAGAACATCAGGAAGGCAACGGAAAACAGTGGAAGGCCGGTTGGTATTGCTCTGGATACTAAGGGACCTGAGATTCGTACTGGTATCTTGAAGGTTGGCATTGATATATTACTATTACAATTATCAATCACATAGGTTTTTTTGAACTTAGTATGTACATTTTACGCCTGAAACTACCTGAGGTCGTCCGATTGATATCAGTTCTATGGATTAATAGACTTGTACGATGTCTGCCCAGTGTTGACCCCTGTTCTATTCCTTATCAGCACAAGTTTGTAACTTGCTATTGCGTTCGAGTGAACTAGCTATTGTTGGAAACGTCCCTGATATTGTCGTCAGATGATGAAACGGATGTTAAACCCATAGTGTATTGTATATTGTATTGCAAACTGTCTGGGGGATATAGGAATGCTGATTATCACTGAAGCATGATTAGGAAGAACAGGTTTATAGTTCAATAAAATGTTAGACTAGATTACACTTTAATCACGCAATTTATGGTTCAATTAACTTTTAGCATTGATGACGCTTTTACCACATACAGGGAGGACCGGAAGCAGAAATCACGCTAAAAGCGGACGAGTTCATCAAGGTCACGGTGGATGACCAGTACGCTGACCAGTGCAGTGAAGAGTTTCTCTGGGTGGACTACAAGAACATAGTCTCTGTGATCAACGTGGATCAACAGATCTTTGTGGATGATGGTCTGATCTCACTGAAAGTCGTCGAGAAGGGCGCAGACTTCCTGAAATGTCTGATAGAAAATGGTGGACTACTTGGAAGCAAGAAAGGCTGCAATCTTCCTATGGTTAGTTTTCAATCTGTCTAACTTGCGTTCTCAAGTATCTGATGAATTACATCGGGCGATAAACTTAATACATAAAAATCAATTAGTTATTGTTATATAGATAATTTAGCTGTTCTGTAGCTGCTGCTATGTAATAATCTCATACAAGATGCATGAGAACGTTTAAGATAAAAATCTAATAATAGGTAAACAAATAAATGCTGACCCAATTGCTTAGATAAACAATGTGTAAGTATTTTCTAAAGTATCTTTTCCACTGTTCTTGCTGTAGATTCCAGTTGACCTCCCAGCGGTAACCCCCCGGGACTACGAAGACCTGAAGTTTGGAGTGGAGATGGGAGTGGACATGGTGTTCGCTTCCTTTGTCCGGAGCGCCGATGGGGTCCGGACTATCCGTAAAATCCTCAACGAGGCCGGAGGTCCGGATATCAAAATCATCTCTAAAATAGAGAACTACGAGGGGGTTAAACGATTCGATGAAATTCTAGAAGAGTCGGATGGAATAATGGTTGCGAGAGGTGATCTGGGTATCGAAATACCAACCGAGAAGGTACGATCTTACTTGGTATCACTGTCTGAAACGTATGCTCTATAATCTATATCTTTATAATTTATAATTTCATATTGCATGCATCTTATTCTTATAATTCATATAGGATAAGAGAGCCACTCGATTTCACGATATTATTTTAATGCGTTATTTTGATAACTATAGACAGCGTACTCTAACGTCCTACTGTAATTACATACATCAATGTTGATAGAATATAGTGAGAATGCTTAATTATAACTTTTCTTTTTCTTTTAAGGCTCTGAATTTTTATCTCCATTAATGATTGAGAAAGTACAGTAGAAGATGCATTTTAATGCTACAATATTGTGTCACATCAAAATTAATTCTAAATTAATCTTCTTTCTCTCCTACTATATAGGTATTTCTACAACAGTAGGCCGATTCAATTGAACAGGTAAACTAGTAATTCTCATGATTGATTGATTTATTTATGATTAGTTGATGAAGGTGTTCTTGGCTCAAAATTTGATGAAGTAGGCCGATGTAATCGAACTAGTAAACTAGTAACTCTCAGATGATTGATTGATTGATTATTTATTTTATGATTAATTGTTGAAGGTATTTCTGGCCCAGAAAATGATGATAGGACGATGTAACCGTGCTGGTAAACCAGTGATATGTGCTACACAAATGTTAGAGAGCATGATCTACAAGCCACGCCCTACGAGAGCAGAAAGTAGTGACGTTGCCAATGCTGTGCTCGACGGAGCTGATTGCGTCATGTTGTCAGGGGAGACTGCCAAAGGAGCCTACCCACTACTCGCTGTGGAGATCATGCACAAGGTAAAATAATAAATAAATAAGATTAATTAATATTGTTATCTGTTATATTCCAGTCATGTCCATCCCATCCATTTTTCTCATTCTTGACCTGTTCTTTCCTTTCTCTGTGGTCAGCTAGATAGGTTATTCTTGCCCTCCATGATACCGCGGTCAACACGCGCGCACTATGCCGTTGTATGATAGCTTCTATCGCTATTCGTATACACTCTTATTGATATTTTTCAGTGACTCCTGTCTAGTGATTTCATTATAATAAACATTAGGCCTATATCTCCCTCTTGGTTTTTGCGATGATGGAACTTAAACATATTTTCTAGCCTGAGCTTATAGCACATCGGTTGAGTGTCCGAATCTGATTCCACTGGTTCACGGTCGAATTCCAGAGCTCGTCCGCCACTGATTTGGCTCGTTGAATTCGGTATTAGCCATTTTAGTCAATAATTGTTCTACAATGTTAATCAATAATTTAAATCTATAACTGTTCCACTAGGTGGCTCGTGAGGCGGAATCAGCTGTCTACCACAAGCAGCTCTTCGAGGACCTCAGACTCCTCACGCCACGCCCCACAGACATCAGTCACACCACGGCTATAGCCGCAGTAGAGGCCTCGGTCAACTGTCTGGCTGCCGCTATCATCACCCTCACCACTAGTGGCAGAACGGCTCAGCTCATGGCAGCCTACCGACCTCGCTGTCCCGTCGTGGCTGTGACGAGGAGCGCTGGGGTGGCGAGACAACTCCATCTCCATAGAGGTGTCTACCCCGTGCACGACTCTGAGGATTGCCTGAGTGACTGGGCAGAGGACCTGGAAAGAAGATTCCGCCTTGGCTTCAGGAGTGGAATTGATTGCAAGGTGTGAAACAAGATTTATCTGTTTATAACAATTTGTAAAGTGCCCTAGGTGGTAGACGACCCAAGCTTGTTCACAGACAAATAGAATTATAAAACTACAAAATAATTAATATTTCATTTGATAAAGCGAACACATGAGCACACACACAAAATGTAAAATGTCACACAAAATGTCACACAAAAAAACAATCGGAAGCCAGTGAGGACACAAGTATCCTATCTCGCAGACCACCGATACCCCAATTATGACTATTTACTTGTTTCTGTTTTCAGGTAATTGAGCCTGGCAGCACTGTTGTTGTTGTCACCGGATGGAAAGCTGGTAGTGGCCACACAAACACAATCCGTATCCTTACTTATTCTCAGGCCTTGGTGGCTCCGGTGGGACTCTCTTCCAGTTCCAGTAAGAAACTGGCGGATGGAAACACATCAAGTGAGACTCATAGAAAAGATACTCCATCTGGAGTCGCAAAAGGGAAGAATGAACCGACAATTCCATCTATAATTGTGGATAATTGTGACTAGAGATATCACCCATTGATTGGACTTCTTAAAGCTTATTCTATATATCCATCTTAATTCGCCTATACAACATCGAAATCATATCCAGCATAGAAATGTGCACTAACAAAGTAATCAGAAAAAATCATTCAAAGGAAGTACAGCATCAGTTTTATAGTGGGACATAATACAATAACAGGTGTTAATTAGGAATGACGTTCCTGACATCATCCCTGGATGAGAAACAGATGTTAAACCTTTATTATTATTATAATTATCTATAAGTTAACGTCCGGTACTTCACCCGTAGGTGATGTCAGGGACGTCTCAAGAAGACTATGCAACTACAAAGCAGTAGCATAGTCTGAAGCCAGAGTACACTTGCCAATGCATTGACCGAAGAGAAGACGAGATCTGAAACAGTGCAGATCCATTGGGCAGGTAAAGAGAGTCAGATAAAACAAATCTAAGATTTAACAGATGCACGGCAATGTATTTAAAGAGAGAGAGAGAGAGAGAGAGAGAGAGAGAGAGAGAGAGAGAGAGAGAGAGAGAGAGAGAGAGAGAGAGAGACAGAGAGAGACAGAGAGAGAGAGAGAGAGAGTATAATAATTATTATGCATGACCTCATAGGATAAGACTATATTAAGAAAAACAACTGAAATTACATCCATCAGTCGAACTATCAATATCAAACGTATCCGTAGCACACTTTTAGGACTAATTAGGTCTCACAGGCGCTTTTACTGTAAATGAAGAGAAAATTGACTGGCTATTAGTCTCAGAAGCTCTTTGAAAATAATTATGAAAATAGTAATAATAATTATAAAGGTTTAAGGTTTAACGTCCGTTTCCTCATCCAGGGATGATGTCACGGATTTTGAAGAAAATGAAGAGACTGTTGATTATAGTCTCAGAAGCTCTTCAATTAACGGTAAACAAGGACTGTTTATCTTGATGTTCTTCTTCTTTCAGGTATCATTCCGATTCCCGGCAACGGTCATGATTTTCCACAGTTCTCGTTTTCATGATACAATTAACTTAAAAATCCATTTAGGAATCAATATTTTAAAAACTCTGCGAATTCTATCAACCACAACGAAATCATATTTTACAACTATCCATTAATCGATCAATCGATGAGGATTTGGCGTCCGATTCGTCACTTGAAGGGCCGAAGGCGATGTCAGGGGGTTCCTCCTAAGCGGAATGGATCAGCAGAACCCTTCTGAGAATGCACAAGTCAAAAGAGACAGAGAGGTCCTAAACAGTGCAAGTCCGTTATCCAATACAAGATAGTCCGTTTGAATATCGTATAAGCTTGATATTTGTAAATCCGTGACATTGACTTTTTCTTATTTCAAATCTCTAGTTTACTGCCGTGATTAACTGCAGTAAACGCATTATAGAAATTCACTTAATTAAATGCAGAATAAATCACAGTTTAATCGATGAATATATATATATATATATATTATATATAATATATATATATATATTTAACTTAATTTATTCTAGCTTAAGCATCTTTTGGGATCAATGATTCCTTTAGCGATGCAGTTCTAGGCTCAACCAATCACGTCGAAAATACGGGCTGAGGTTTATAAGCCGCCATCTCCATATTGCGTCATAGAGATGAAGTTTTAACATGCACCAAGTCCATCAAGTTTAGGTTGCTGGAAAAGAAGAGAAAAGCAGTCTAGAATCACACGCTGAGCTGAGAATTCAACAAAGTAAAGGTACAAAATTAAAATTAATATTCTGTATTAGGTATGCATTGAAAATTTTATAATTGTTTAGTAGTAATTTACAAAAATGCAATGTAAGACAGTCAAACAAGTACAAAGCTCACACGAAGAACAATTATTCACAAAATTACTCCAAATAAATCTCATAAATAAGTAGGCTTGCACACCCAGTTTCAAGTATGGCATGTAAAATTTCGTATCACTTACAAGTTTCAAGAGTTTTAACATAATTACATTAATTAATTAATCTATTAATTAACCAAAACCGTTAATCATTATAATCATGTTTCAAACTCAAAGGTCCCTCGAAAACATATAAATAATACAATACGGTACAATACAAAAAAGGACATTATATAGGGCCTCTGCATACAAGTATATTACAGGCGCTCTTGAAAGAGAAAGCAATCTAGCCTGCCATAGGCCACAAACAATGTGGCAAGATACAGCAGATTACTGCTGAAGAGCAACATAGAATAATTAATTGTTGTAATAATTAGTTATTGCCAAGTAGTAATCGTTATACCGGTATGTTATTTATTAATTAGTTCATTTATAAGTTACGGTACTTAAGTAATCACTAATCAGTAACGATCCTTAATAATATATGATATATATATCGTACATTCAATCAATCAATCAATCTATCTATCAATCAATCAATCAATCAATCAATCAAGCAATCAATCAGACACTTTTAGTGCAGCACATTGTATAGACAATGCAATAACTTAGGAATGTACACAATGCATGCATTGCATACATGCTCATTTTATAAATTGTAGTATTTAATTTGCTTAAGTTAGTTTCGTTCATTTAATTTAGTGTAATTAACTTATTCGAACTTTTTCACCACTATTTCCTGAAAGGATGAGCGACTATCGAACTTTTTGCCATTGTAAATTAGCACAATTTGTACTTAATCGCCGTCATATAGAGGCCATGGTGTTGAAACTTTATGAAGTTGAATGCATTAACCTTTTATTTCATATTTTTATATTGTGTAGCATTATGCCATTGTGTATTTTGTTAGTATTAGACATTAAATGTTTAATAATATGAGTGTTTATAGTTTCATCATGTTATTACTTATTAGTATCCTCAATGTTTATCTAAGTCAAGTAAAATAATTTTATTGCTTTTGTAAAACTTTGGAACGTCATGTTCTGGAAAATTCCTCAACAATTTGTGACGCATTTTATTTATTCTAAAAGTTTTCATAATTCATATTTACTACTTTAGTTCATTCATTTACAAATTATTGCCTTGTCGCAATCCTTCATCGGTGACAATGTGAGACGCAATGATTACAATAAAGAAATCTCCACAGCTCTCTATCCTCTGTTGACTGTACAATAGTGTACATCGTACATTCAGACTCGATGTACAAGTTCAGTACCCCAAGACCGATCTGATCTGATGCGTTATCAATTCACGGTATAGCTGATCTACCCCGATTTCAAATTGTCGAGAATCAAACAAATGATTATCAGGATTCGAAGCTTAATGGCTCTTGTCTCATTGTGTTTATGACTTTTTATACTTCCTAGTAGCTCATAATTTTATTTTAGTCTTTGCCACACTTCTACATTCGTTACTTAAGAGTTCCATGATATCCTTAGCACTCTTCTTGTACAGTTATTTTCAAATGCATCGAGTTATATCTCGTCAGCATCTTTTATTATGTCCAACTCTTTCAAACCCATAATTTAGAAATTAGAATAATCCATACTAAACCTTCACTCCTTTTTCAAGCGTTTTTTCTATTCGTATACTCTCGCACATGACGGACGGACATACCAATTTCCTTATCGTAGTTGCTTTTTGCGTTTTTTGCCACGCCATGATTAATGGTACCTTGCCTCTTGATAACGCTATCAGCTGCTAGAGCAGATGCACGACAAATCTACCAGACTCACTGAGTTATTTCTTTTGTCGGCCGGCCCGAGATTTGAATCATAATCACTTGTTACAAATAATTTACTACGCACAATGAATTAACCACGGTATCTCGCATTTATTATTTCTTTATCAATTTTTGTTTGCTTTTTCATTTACTTATTTATTTATTTATTGCCAGCATCGCCACTGATTTGAGTACTCCAGCAAAATCTAGTGGATCGGAAAATCTGCAGAATTCAGCGAAACATCAGCACCAAGAATCTCACAATAAGGTATGTAACGTGAGTTACATACTACTAATTGTGGTTTAATCATATGTGACTAGCTTAATCCGTATATCCTAACCAGCAGGACCTGTTTATATAAATACGGTACTAATTAAAATATAATAATACTAAACTCCTTTGTTAATTTTAATAGCAAATCCTTATCAAATTTTTAGTGCCAACATTAGTAAAATCCATTCTTAGTATGTTACAAGCAAATAATTGCATTAGTACCGTATACAGTGTAGTTTCAATCTTTTTCAACCATGATGTTCATGGCAAAATTAAGTTTATATAGTTTACCACACATACATTCATTCATAATATAAATATGTGGGGTCGGAAAGCATACGAACATACATTAATATTTGGGATCGGTAAGCATACGCACATACATTCATATGTGGGGTCGGTAAGAATACGCACATATATACGATTAGTGAACGTTTCCGGATCAAGAATCAGGTCTGTAGTTTATGTAGTTTAACACTCCTACATACAATCATATTGGGGGTCGGTAAGCATACGCACATATATACGATTGGAGGACTTTCCCGGATTCAGATATCAGGTTTTTATAGTTAGTCGGGTTCTGCTGGTTTTTGGGGTATACGAATTAAGTTTAACGAGTGTAAAAGCCCTTAGGTTTCCGGCGTACTCCTAAAGAAGTATGGCGTGTTGTAACCGCTGGCACCATCAGGGTCGGGCCCGAAGTAAGGTCAGTCACAATCATAGCGATAGACCCAGGATTAAGTCCATATTGGCAGGAAGCTCATGTTCGGTGTAAACCTACTCGAATTCCAATATTTCCAAATTCCCACGTCTCTCAGGACTAGACATTGATGTTTACACTTACTATGTTTATGTAATGTAATGTAGTGTAATGTAGTGTTTATCTCTGACTCTTGGAGGCTAGGCTGTGGCATCCAATTTCTTGCGAGCAGGACAACCGCCCTCAAATTGAAGCACCGTTTAGTTCGCGAAGGTCAAATAAGCGCCGACAAAATGGCGCATGTATCGAGGTATTTTGAGTGGAATCTATTTTACAGAAATCAAATCACCAAAATATGTAGGCCTACCGACAAATAGAGAATTCGAAAAGGGAAACAAGGCTGAAAGCACTAACATGTGCCCCGCATATGATACAACTCCTCAAGAATGACTGAAGCAAATTGCACTGTCGCTGCTGCATCACAATGTATCCATGATTCGACCCTTCCGGCTGGCCCTGATGCTCTGCTGGGGCTAACCTTGGTTTACTGGGGTTGTTACTTTCACGTCTAGAAATCTTGCAGTAGAACCGTCTTCCAAGAGTGGATCATTGGAGTCAAACGGGACGATTCGGACGGAATACTTTTTTTAGTAAGGACTAGTATATATCCATTTTATTTATGTTAGATTATTTTTTTATTGTTCCTCCCGAGTTTGGCCAGTTTGGTCTCTGCCTATTGCGGCTCTCCCGTATGAACCCAATTAGTAGCGAGAGAGCTGGTTGTGCTTGTGTTGTAGGTTCATCGATGAGAAGATGAATAAGAAGAGGTCGAGTGAGAATGAGCCCTGCAAACGTCCCGATGAGAGGACAGAGGGTGTCAGCAGCACGGCTGACATCCTGGGACAACAACAACACCCACGAAGAGATCAATTAAGAAAGCGAGAGAGACTTTCAAAGATGCCCGCAACTCAATTCTAACGAAATATGAAGACAAATATTAAAAATACGTAGGCCATGCGAGTGCCAAGAAACGAGTGAAGAGTATATATTACGATCAATGGAATCAGGATTGAACAGGTAAAGAGTTTCAAATACATAGGACATACAATGACAGACGATGGAAGATGTGATCATCATGTGAAACAGAAATATATTGTGGGGCAAAAGAAGCCTTTAGAATATGAAAGATTTGGTACCCACCGGAATACAGCTAGGCATGATCATGGAGAGGCGGGAAATACTTTGAGGAATAACAGCCATCCTTTTCTTCGTCGACAGGGAGGGTATCTTAGAGAAAAAGCCATCCTTTTATGTTGCGACAGGGAGGGCGTCAGGCAGTTAGCGGACACCAAGGCGTTTATGGATCCCAACCTCAACTAAAATATTATTCAATACTAAATGTATGTTTCATAGTGTATTTTCAGATCTCGGAGTACAAGAACGAAGACAAGTTTGATTGCACGATCAACATATCCTAGAGTGCAGGGGATGTTTCCTCCTCTGATGTTCGTAAGAGAGCGCCGACAGAGTCAGTAATTGCACGTCCCTGACATCGCCTTCGGGTGAGGAACCGGACGTTGAATCCTCATTGATTGGATTGATTGATTCAGGGCAGGTTACGACGAGAAGTCGCCCTAGTCATCTGCACTTTGGCTGTGGTTTTGGTTTGTTTGTGGTTATTTCATTGACTCTGTTGTTTCTCAATGAATCAATGAATCAATGAGGATTTAACGTCCGGTTCCTCACCCGAAGGCGATGTCAGGGAAGTCAAACCCAGTTGGTTGTACGTTGGCGGAGTAACCATAGTTGGGCGATGGGTTGCAAACTCTGCAATCTAAATTGGGATAGTTACTAGAATGGGCGTCTTAAGAAGCGGTAATTTGTTTATTGCGGGTTTGGTTTATTGCAGACACCGTGCTCAGTACATAACGAGTGTGGGTTTTGCTGGCGCCTACAAGCGGAGGTTCCTGACCTGAGAAATCCTGACAGGACCTGCAAATACTTGAAATACATCGCATGATATAAACATTTGAACCCGTCTTGTTATTGTCTCGCGTTGTGTTATTTCTCTTCTGCATTATAATAGTAACCCTGATGTCGTCGGATCACCATCAACAGAAGCCATCGTTCTCTGCAGCCGACAGAGTTCTAAAAGACGCACATTCTACCATTTCTACAATTTCTATGGTTTTAAATTCTGGCATTTTTACTATTTTGTCTATGTATGGTCGGTTTAGAGTATGAGTAAGGCTTTGGACTTACTTAGAATGTATTTTTTGAATGTGTTGCATTCTAAAAATATGCAGACTGGGAGTCTTGCTCGACCCCCAGATAGTGCAAGGTCCTTGACAACAGCATCTGAAACAACATCAACAACAACAATGCAGTTAGAGTGCTACCGTCATCAATTACAACATCGAGCTCTATGAGAACCAAACCGATAAGCAGTAAAAGAATTATCAAACGGTGCCAGTCCACCACCCAGATAAAAAATAGAAAAAACCGGCGTCTGTCGCGTGTGAATATATACGGATATAAAAAATCTACATGGACGCTCGTGTGATTGCACTATGCCACTATCCAGCCGAATTTGGAAATGAATTCCGACTTTTTCGCCAGCTAGCGAGAAAAAATGTTATTATCATAAGCGTATCTTATAATAAACTCTTCCTTCATGGCGCACTACAAAATTATAATAATTATGATCTTTAGGGCCTACTCATCATCGATAATCAATAAAAGGCAAAGAAATTTAGCAAAACTTTACGGTATACTTCTGAAGGACCATCATAAAAATGAACAAATTGTCTTTGGCAAATTGATCTTTAGATAGAAATTTTTGTACAGTAACAACAGAAAAACAGTAGGCCTACAAGGTGGTAAGCCATCATCGTCATGACAACATTGAGCATCGTGGCATTATTATCGAACCATGAATCAATACAAAAGTTTAATTAAGCGGAACAATGACGAAAAACAATAAAACCAGTCCAACTGCGGAAAATAGAAAAAGCAAATTTGTGGGCTACTTAATTTATCAGTCAATAAAAACTGGGATATTCGAGAATAGGCTAACCAAAAGCTGAACTTATTTTTTGAAGAGAACTATCGGATCACTAAGGTAGACAAATGATTCACATAAGTAGCGCTATAACTTCGATTACTTGAACAAAGCCGTCATAATGGGCCGGACTTGGTACGATGTTAAAAAGCTATCAGAATTTAATGTCCGCTTCGCTGCCTTCCGGAATACGTATGCAGATACACCAATGGCTAGTTTAACTTAACAATACTGGGTCAGGAAGCATCAGATGCTTGTTTAGGACCCATCCCACACACTATACACATACACTTAAACAAATCATTTTACCAAACATAGGAGCACAAAACAGTAGGCACCACACAATTCTTCAATATTCTTCTTATAGATATACACTTTTTCTCTCTCTTTATATAGTATTTTTTTAATTTTTGTATACCAACATTTTTGTATACCAACATTTTTGTGTACCAACATATTTATGTATACCAACATATATTTTGTATACCAACATAAGCTAAACTTGCTCTAAAGCTATTTTTACAAAGTGCACGTAAAAAGCTAAGTCTAACGTCTGTTTCCGTATCCAAGGATACTGACAGAGACGGACCCAGCTGAGACTCGATCATTGCATCACGTATCATTACCATCACGTGGAATCTATGCATTAGACTTAAAATGTAAGATAACAAATATTTGTACTGTAAGCTGTAATAAACTTAAAAGAAATCTTTGAGACAGTAATAGAGGTGCTGAGAATATGTTTACAGGACCTGGTGAATGTATACAGCTGCGAAACATATCGAAATGATCGTATTATGAAATTCCGCGGCATCTTCCTCGAAATGGCATTCTAGAGTTTCAGAGATTTTTAAACATAGACCTTTATCTTTTACAGATCTTTCTTAAAGGAATAAATATTAATTTTTATGTCTTTTTTTATCGCAGGGTCTTTTACAGCCCAGGGCACTTTAAGAAATAGAAATTGAGTAGAATTATTGCCGATAAGAAATGAACATATTCAAGACAAATACAAACAATGTATAACACAATGAGGATTTAACGCCCGATTTCTAATCCGAGGTCTGGGACAAATAATTTAATAATCTTTATCACATAGAACTAACAAATACGTCATCTAATGCGATATCCTGAGCGGGTTCGGGAAAATACCGAGTGTGTTAGGGAAAATTGAGAAGTGATCCCACCGACAACTGTGGGTGTTCGTAAAAGGCGACTGAAGCACATACGGCAGTGGAAAGTTGACAAACATGTGGCACTAATTTCTGTATACTGGACTGATTAGTCATTCAAATTCCAGTCTGGCGGAGGTCTAGGCTGCACATCGGTTGAGGCGTTTTGCTTCATGGCTACTTGACTCCATTGGCCATTCCTTTTTTTCTTGTTTTTTTTAAGTTTTTTTGGTTTTTGGCTTGTAACCGTTGGACTTTTTTTTACTGCATATGATTGGCTTTGGTTCTCATAGTGCTCGATGTTGTCATGTATGACGGTAGCACTCTAATTGCGTTGTTGTTGTTGTTGTATCAGACCCACAGAACACATCAATTCTTTGATAATAATACTTTTTATTTAGTGAATTTGCATACTTGTTGTTCTGCGAAATAAAGTTAATATAAACAATTTGAAAACTCAGTCACAGAGCCATCAGTGAGACATATAAAGTTAGAGAGAGAGAGAGAGAGAGAGAGAGAGAGAGAGAGAGAGAGGGAGAGAGTGAGTGAGAGAGAGGGATTCAGACATTGAGTTAGGTCTTTTAGTCATTTTAGTTTTACAACAATTAGTTATCCGAGGAGAGGTTGAAAACCCACATTAAAAAAATAATAATAAAATATTTGAAAACACATAAATAATATCGAGCTATAATTGATATCTATATTACCTTCAAACTAACATCTACAACTTTCTAACTATATTTTTTAATGTCATTTCGAATATTGAGTACAACTACAACAAACAAAATTTAACAGATATCATATTTCATTATTCTTAGCTTGACTATGTGATTGTGTAGTTAATGTACAATTGTACGATGTACATGTGCCTATATATGCTATGTTTCTTCTATGTAATATTTGTCATTTATATTTTGTTAAGTATGGCAATCATTATGTTTTGGATAATATGGTAAAGTATAGGGATGTCTTTAACAATTATAGTTATTATATATTATACCATTAGAGATACCTTTTAATTTTTTTTTCAAACTTATGTCAGCAAACTTTCTAAATACTGTTTTCATATGGATCATACATGTAGAATATCGAGTACAAAGTAAACGCAGAACTAGTTGAAAGTGAGTGATTGCACCTTTGGGATTTCTTTTGTATAACATTGTAAAGCATAGAGATGCCTTGGCATGATACACTCTATTAAACATTAAACTGGAGGAACTCGAATATCCTGTACAATCAATCAATCAATGAGGATTTAACGTCCGGTTTCTCACCCGAAGGCGATGTCAGGGACGTCGCACAATGTACAACAAACACAGAACTAGTGGCAAGGGGGCGACTGTAACTCTGAGGCCTCTACTTGGCCTTGCCCTGGTTGGCAACCTTAGCTATAGCAGCCTTGACTTCCTCCTCACTAGCTAGATAGAAGTGCTTGAGAGGCTTGAGGTTCTTATCCAGCTCATACACCAGCGGAATACCTGCACGGAATATGTAAAACAGTAGTATAGTATAATAATAATAATAATACTTCTATACTTTTTTTTAACGTATTAAAATCAATTTGATCATATTTTAAGCCCAGGATTGTTTACCACCCAGGGCATTTTTTTCAACAACAAAAAAAATTATTATAATAATAATGAGAGACTGTCTGCAGTGCTTAAAATGGTAGATGGTAGAACTGGAGGAACTCCATTTTTGGGTGGTGGTGGAGGTGGTGGAAAGCAGAGATGAGATATATTGAAATTATTGAGAGGTGGTGGAACGCAAAGGTGAAGTGCAGAACGCCGTTCCACCGCGTTCCGACCCACTTTAACCACTGACTGTCTGTGGCACACCAGCAATACAATGCCATTTGCATCCGGAGCACGCTTGACTGCGTTTCACTCCAGAATACAAACGACAAATTTTTCCACGTTTCAACCAATGGGCCATATAAAAATTAAATAATAATAATAGTAATAAAGGTTCAAAGTCCATTTCCTTATCCAGTGATGATGTTAGGGACGTCACCCCTGATTAGACTTATATAGCAGAGAAAATATACATAATTGTGTTGATTTCTCCTGTGTGCGTGTAATTGTTCTATGACTGAGCAGCGTCATTTCTGAGTGAGCAACACATTTGTAAATAATGTTGTGCTTGCAACTTATACCTGACATCAAAATCATATATGGACTCATAGGCAAGAAAATTGGTTAATAATGCAATGACCCATACACTAAGTTAACAAAACTATCATTCATTATTATTTCAACCAAAAACTTCTGCGCGGCATTTGAAACTGCTGCGCGGCATATTCTAATGGCATGTGCGGCCGCACAGCCATGCACGGTAGAGGGAACATTGGTCAGAACCACGGCTGATATTATGGGCCAGCAATAACAACATAACATAATAATAACAAATTGCAGTAAGAGAAGAAGAAAAGAAGTATATATAGAAAGAAGAACATGAAGAAACCTGTAGGTATATTGAGAGCCATGATATCAGCATCAGACATGTTGTCTAGATACTTGACAAGAGCTCTTAGACTGTTACCATGTGCAGCTATCAACACATTCTGTCCCTTCTACACATACAATCACATAGAAACACATACAATCACACAGAAACACATAGAAACACATATAAAGAACATGATATCAGCGTCAGTCATGTTGCCTAGATCAGTGTTTCTCAACCTGTGTACAGTTCCGCGGAGAGCCAACAGGTGAAACAATTGTGATATTTGTGAACTTTTCTATAGGCAGCCGAAATATTTGCACATAAGACTGATAAGTGCAAATAACAGTAAAATTAAGGTCTTGTCCTCTGTGCTATGAATTTCAACGCTACATTAGATGGCTTCAATTAAATGCGAGGTTAGACGGCTGTTGAGAGGGAAGGTGCTGATGTTGACCGGCTAGTCGCATTGTTTTATCTGGCTGATATCTTGGAGCATTTTGAATGCTCTTAACTCACCACTGCAAGGTCTACAGACCTCCCTCATAACTCTTATGGTTACTCTTATGGGTCCTTTTTCCTATTTATGCCTCCAATCTGTGAGAGTGGATTTTCAATGATGACAAAGTCGCAGGTTTTATGGCTAATCTGGACGAGTGGCAGCAAAGAGTTTCAACTGTTAAAGGTGTTCTTGATAAACTATCTGAGTTGATACGAGGCCACACCCGTTCTCTTTCGTAGAAGTTTCATTTCTACTTTGGCAACTTAAATGTTAATACCTACTCATAGGCGTGTGATCCATTCAGTGCTAACCTTGATCAAACGGATCATCATTGACAGCAATAGATAAGATGATTGATTTGAGTCATGTCACATTGTGCAAAGCTAACTAAAGGAGTGTCAGTCTAGTGCAGTTTTCGATTAACATTAAAACTGAATATCCACAACTGTTCGACAGAGTCTTTCTGGTCCTTTTTCCTTTTTAGGCATCCTATCTGTGTGAGCGGATTCTCAACGATTAAGACTAAACATTGAGTTTAACCAAATTGAGAATTTCCGGGCAGATTGGTGGATTATTGAAACTCCTTAGTTAATTTTTCAACCCCCAGTTCAAATCAAATATTTGAACTTGGGAGAGGGATCGGCTCTGACCCCCAGTTCGAATATCCAAATACTGATGTCCCTAACGTCGTCGTCAAATGATGAAACGGACGTTAAATTCGCATTTAAGTTTTATTTGTGCCTACTCTTCTTCGAAATATTCTCAAATAGCGTGAGTGAGGCAAGTTAAAAGGTCTTCGCTCACTTCTTTCGCAAAACATTTGTCAGAAAGTGAACAACACCGTGATCGGATCTCGCAATTTTTTTCTTCCCTTGTTCATTTTGGACAATTTGCACACTGAGTGCGACTTAATGTTGAAGTCGATTTACGTTTATGCCTATATCGTCTCACACCTTGCATTGATAAACTCTGTGATGAGGTTCAGGTGCAAGGGTAACTTTAACACGGTACTATTTTATTTATTTCATAAATTTCTAAAATAAACGATTATAGTGATACAACATTATTCATAATGTAAAACTTTATAAGCTACAACAATTGACAAGCAATAAGTGAAGAAGTTAATAAGTAGTGGTGTTCTTAAGACCTTCAAAAAAATTGGTGTTCCCCGTTATATAAAAAGTTGAGAACCACTGGGTTATTATACTCTAAAATTAATTCTTGCCTGAATTTGGCACAATATAATGTTATCAGATTGGAGCCGGTGTCAATGAATCCTCAGCTTCACAGCTTCTAGAATCCTTGTTAACCCAAGGTGTCTAGAATCCTTGTTAACCCAATCCTTGTTAACCCTTGTTAACCCAAGTGGTTTATTGGGCCTTCTATCTACCTGTAATCAGTGTAGGCCTACCCATACCCACTTTGTCCTGGCCTGTCAGAGAAACCTCATTGCATAAAAGTTGTGCTTACAACAGAAATATTCACACCTTGCATGGCCTTTCATGTACATCTACAAAATACTGTTTTGAGAGAATATCTCGGTAGGCCTATATATAAATATTAATACCCCCCCCCCCCCCCCCCGTTCATCTTATTCCTCCATACGGTGGAGGCCTATCATATGCTTATTCCTATTTTATTAGATTATGCAGTTGATCCCTGTGCTATAATGGATGATTCAATAAATAAATCATTCATATTGTCGCCATACTTGTGAAATAATCGGAAACACCTTCCGCTGGCCAGTAATACAAATATTAACATTATGTCGGCTGAGTCGATAGCACATTGGTCGAGTGCACGCCACAGGTTCCATTGGTTCACGATTCGAATCCCAGGGCTAACGTCACTGAGGTGGCCGTTAGAATGCAGAAGTGACGTTAAATTCGGCTATAATAGTAACTATTTATATATTAACATTAACTCTTCAATATTTATTTCGTATTTATTTGTGATATCAGTAATTCAAATATTAATGGGCTTATAGTTTTTGTCAATTTCGTTTAAATTCATTCCGATATGAATTCATTCATGATAAAATGTGGATTACATTATTTTTGCATTTTCCCTTGTGCTTGATTTCATTAATTCCCTCATTTGTCATTCAATCATCCATAAATTTATTCATTTATTCATTCTTTCTTCATCTTTTGCTGATGTGCAGGCCTGTAATAGGACTGCTTGACACACAGACCGGCCTTCAAAGAGGAACTGAGTTAGCCACTGAGATAAACACAGA
>JAQFZF010000226.1:0-19979 GCA_034695365.1 Enchytraeus norvegicus
GATGGGCTTACCTCCATCCCGAGTGGGAGGTTCCCAGGACAGCGTGATGGAGTCCTCAGTGGTCCCGGTGCATTCGGGCTCTCCGGGCTTTCCAGGCTTATCTAGAAGTCAATCAATCAATCAACCAATGAAAAGATTAATTGATAAGTAAGCTAAATTTAATAGATAGCAATAATATAGTTGATCAGATTAGTACAACTCCATATCCAAGTGAGGTGCGTATTTAGGGGGGCCGGGGGCATGGCCCCCCTTTACCAGAGGGAACGGCCCGGGGGTGGGTGTGGGGTCGGGGGGGGGGGGGAGCGAATTCTTCTCGGTTTTAGGATTATGACACTTTCACCCATTCATATACCACTGTTGGACCATGGCAAATTGTTCATTGTTCAGTTTATAACACTCTATTAACGTTAAATTAAAGTTAAATTTAATCCTTATATCTTCATAATTTTAAACGTTATGTAAAACTTTGAAAGGCATAATATAAATGGCAAAACTAGTTTGCACATCGGTTGAGTGTCCGACTCGAGTTCCATAGATTCACGGATCCTTTCTCGGGGCTCACCCGTCACTGATGCAGCCGTTAGGCCGCGAAACTGCCGTCAACTTTCGGCTTTAGCCTTTGAAGCGATACCAAATCAACACTATTAATGAAATAAATCTATGCTGAGCTAGTGCGAAGCAAAACTGTAGCACGGAAGTCATATTAATTTTAAAGTAAAAAACTTTAAACGCAAGCGCAAGAAGCCATTTCTGCTGCCAGGATTGGTAATGCTATTCGGACACTTCATGCTGTATTAGAACTTTATGGGACTACCCGATTTAAAATACCGGTGTCTCTCTAAATCTCAATTTAATCATATTTATGTCAATCGATTAATGAGGATTTAACGCCCGGTTCCTCACTCGTAGGCGATGTCAGGAACGTCATCCATTTTACAGAAACATACGTCATTTCTTTCTCTGATTTTAACGCAAGGTCTACCGTACAGGTCATAAAATTCGTAATAATTGAGAATAATTCATACCGAAAGGATATTTGGCTTTGATGGGTCCTGAGGTAACGAGTGGCTCGCTCTCACCGTGTTCATTCACGGCCATTACCCTAAAGTCATATTCCTCACCGGGGTCCAAATTCTTGGCCGTGGCCCTCGTCTCATCTGGGCCGATGTTTCCTGGCACCTTAGCCCACTTGTTCGAGCCCTTTGGTTTCTTTTCCAATACATATTTTTCTATTCTTGCGCCCCCATTATCCTTTGGAGCCTTCCATTCCAAAGTGATCTGGTCAGGTCTAGTGTCCACGGCTTCGAGGGGACCGACTGGCGCAGATGGTTTATCTGTGAGATAGAACACAAGTTGTGCCCGTATTCGCTCCCCAAACTAGAGAATAACCCAACCGAAAGTTGCAGGTGGTTCGTAGAAGCCGACAAACGTAGTTACTAAGGTAAATAGGAAGCCCGACTTCAGAAAACGCAATTACCTCCAAGAAAATATGGAATACAATCTATCGAGTTACTTGCCATGGACCTGCCGTTAGGCAGTGCGCAGAAAAAAAGAGAGATCATAAATATTACTAATGCATTATTGAAATCTTGAAAGTTGCACTAAACAACATATTCAATACACTACAATAAAATACACGAATACGAAGTTTAAATAAGTAAATGAACATTTTATAGCAACCCTACATTCTAGGTACCTCAGAGGAACAATTAAGAGCAACGTAGTCTAGCCTGCCATGGGCCACACACGCGATAAGGCCTAAGCAAGTCTGAAAGATTTTGCGACCAATTAGTCCAGTACTAAAAAAGCCATGGCCCATAATTATCACTCTGCCATTCACTTCAGTATCTGGGTTCGTCGGCTCTCACAAAACACATGCAGTTGTCGTCTGGTCTTCTCAGGTCTCCCGGACCAAACGTGAGCGATAATATGGCAATGTTATTTGTCAAGTCAGTCTTGATAATTGCATCCAATAACAAATAGTGTAAAGGTACAAAGCGCAAGTTCAACGGTACTGAACATCAAGAACATCAATGCAATAGCATTATTTTATTGTTATGTTAACATGTAGAACTAAAAATTCAGGGATTTTGTTGAAACGGAAAAGAATTGAACAGAATTGAATTGATCAAATTGATGTAATCAAATTAAGTGCAAAATAATATTTAATTTGTCGTATTTGCATATCGTATTTACATGTCGTATTTACATGTCTTTATCCTCAGAATCCATTGTTATCGCCACAGATAAATGTACCAACGTGTTAATACGGACTCCTAGTGCGAAGCTGATCCCGTTTCTGCGCGCTTCAAGCACGCAGGTGACCGTTGTCGTTAATCTAGAGGTAACATCGCCAATCTCAGGTCGATCCATTACGCTCTTTACCGTCATTGAAGCTTAAAGGTATACACGGGTTGATCCAAACCCGTGTTTACCTGCGCAATCTTCTGAAGCAGACACCTATTAAGTACTAATTGCTTCTATATTCACAATGAGATGTTAGTAGATCTACGTCCGAGATTAACTCTCTGATTGACTTGACCGGGAATCGAAACCCGGACTCAATGAGCAAAATTCGACGCACATTGACCGACTGGTTAACCAATGAGCCGTGCATGGAAAGGCAAATTTGTTTAAGTGAAATTAGTATTTAGTTTGATAGCAAAAATTTCGAAAATCACAACGTGTTGCTCACCAAGCACTGTGACTTTGATTGTGGCCTCAGCCGTACCCGCTGGATTCCTCAATCTAACGGTGTACTCGCCGGAATCATTACGCTTAGAGTCCTTTATCACAAGTTCCACCATATCCTCCTTTGTATCCATCTGATTTCTACCACCTTTGTCAAGGGGAGTGTCTCCGAGATCCCAGGTGGTGGTGGGAAGAGGCCAGCCCTTGATTGGGACGGAAATCTTGATCGGCTGGCCGGCATTTACCACAATATCTTTGATCTTGCTGAGATCAATGCTTGGCTTCTCTGTAACATATGCAAAATAAAATCTAACTTAGAATTGTAATATAATACAACTTTCTGCATTAAAATTTCGCTTTCTTGCAGTGCAAGAAATTAATCATAAAGGCATCTAAAACGCATCTCTACACCCCTCCCCCGCCCCCCCCCCCCCCCGTTTTCTCACGATTCGGATCCGAACGAATACGGAAAATAACAAAAACACAAATAACAGCAAATAAAGAATGTGAACTAGCGCGTGCGTTCTGTCATATGCGAAAATAGTCGAATAAACAAAACACCAAAAACAGAAACTGAGCAAGGTAGACTAACCCTGTAAATATGTGCGGCTGCCATGTGTGAAAATAAGAAAATAAGATTTTAAAAAACTTGAACATGGGTGCTTCTCGGTGTCTGGAAAATGGAAGGCTAATCGTGTTTCTGAGATGGCGGCATTGAGGCACAATCAAAAGGCAAAGGTACGATTAATCATGGAGTGGTTAAGAACGTCACTGAAACAGCAAAAAGTAATAAATGAAATTAGCATGGGCGCATGTCATGTGTGAAAATATGCGGACATAAAAATCAGATATAAAGTATCAGTGATGGCATACCTGTTCTCTAACAATAGAATACATAGCCTACATAATTATCACACTCTTAGTTTAATCAATGTAAAAATTATTATTGTATTTTTTTTTCTTTGTTTTAGAATGCCCCGGCTGACAACCGACCCTGGGCTAGAAAAGGATAAAAAGTCTATAAAAAATATATATAAATTTAAAAGTGCACTAAATACCGGTATTTTAAAAATAGAATACTGCTTACCTGTAGGTTTCTCCGCGACCACGGGTCCAGTGGCCACACTAGGCGTGCCTGGGCCTGCCTCGTTGACGGCCTTAACCCTAAATTGATACGATTTTCCTTCCTGTAACCTTGGCACAGTGTACTCTGGTTCTTTAACTGGGAAGGGCGTGGCTTCTGTCCATTCTCCGCCCTCTGGCTTCATCTCAACTATGTATCCTTGTATTTTGGAACCTCCATCATCAGTGGGTTTGTCCCAAGAGAGGGTTGCTGAGTTGGGCGTCACGTTATCCACACGGGGTTGACCGGGTGGTCCAGCAGTTGCTAATCAATCAAGCAACGAACATTTATGTCGTTGTTGTTGCTCACACGGTACCAACCGTGGCGTCGAGTCTCTCCGTTCCAGCCATTGAAAGACTGCAACTAGCGACTGTTCTAACAACTGCGACTAGCTAAGCCGCATTTGGAAACGAATCCCGGCTGTTTCACCATCTGGCGAGATCAATAGCATACGGTATTATTATTATTATTTTTTTTTTACCCTGGGTGTAGAGAGCCCGGTGGGTTTTATAGAGCGATTCAATTAAGAACGACTTGAATCGTCGCCCAGCTGCTCGAGATCTACTGGATTAAAAGAGCCGCGATTATTATTATTGAAACACTAAGCTCACAGGACCACATTGCGCCGGCCTACTTCTGTTGAAAGCAGGGGGAAGGGTAGGAAATAAGTGATAAATTGCGACAAATGATTATGTGATAAATATTTGATATTGTGATATTGATTGATTTGATATTGCGATATACATAAAAATGTGACAAATTGTAATAAAGGCTTCGCTGGATTGGCATTCCTTCGTCATTAAATGGAAAAACATTTATCGTCCGTTTCATCGTCTGTCGATATCAGGGACGCCTCAAACAACATTTAAACTACCAGCTCGTCCGCTCAAGCTGAACACGAACCTACAAACGCTGCAAGAGAATAATGTCTAGGCCTAATTAATCGGAACAACAACCTAAGTCCATTTTTCTTCATTTCGAGATACATGAAAAAAGTTTAAAAGAAGCGTTATCAGAGGCGTTGATTTTCAAAGTGACTTTGAGCCGCGACTGGGCTTGTTATTCGGTGATTTCAATATTAACCTGATGGATCATCATGTTGTGCAATGTGCATATCAAGGCATGTCTAACTCAATGTTGGAAATAATGGACTTAGATTGTTCTTCCGATCAACCCTTCAATTATAATAACGTATACTCCCCTGTTAGGTACGGGATATTTGAGGATAGTCTAACCGATAACTGCACATGTTTTGTAAGAGCCGACTAAAGCATATACTGAGAAAGGCAATGGAAAACCACTTCCTATATTTTCCTTGAACAAATGCATCATTTTTGGGTGTGGCAAAAGCCAAACCTTTTGTGATGAGACGAACTTATTAGGTTGGTCGATGGTGTGCTCGTTAAAGAGCGAGATAGTTGATTTTGTGTATGAATTGTTGCCTTGAACTGCCACGCGGCAGAGCATTGGATGGATGGAAACACCATGCCTCCATGGCTCAGTGGTTAGCGTGTCGGCTGGTTTGTGTCGACTGTGCGCATGCGGTCCGGGTTTCTATTCCCGGTCGAGTCAATCAGGGAGTAAAATCTCGGATGTACAACGGGCCAACCAAGCCCACCATCCCTTCGTGGGTTGGATAATTGGTAGCAATTTGTACGTAGCAGGTGACTAGGTGACTACTGAGTGGGGCTGACGACCACATCGTCGGATTAATGACTATGTCACCTGTGTGCTTAAATCGCTCAGGATCGGGATCAGCTCCTCGCTACACGTCCGGTAGCGATTATGGTACATAACCTTTACCTTTTTATACTATTGATTTCGCCGGATGGCGAGATAATTTTATATGAATTCGTTTCGAAATTCAGTTAGCACGCCAGAGCGTAATTGGTAAATGTACACCGTGAAAGTCGCATACAATCAACCCTTGTCACAACAACACCGACACAAACGTTATTAGAGTTTCTTCCGATTCGTATATTTCTCACATATGACAGAGCGCACATGCCAGTTTCCCTTCTTAGTTGCTGTTTTTGGAAATTTTTATTATTTGCTCTCTCCATGATTAGACGTATCATCGCTGTTTATAGCGCACAATGCAACGAGCAAGTTCTACAGTCATCTACGACAAAATCGAGCACTAATAAAGTCAAAGTTAATCAGAAAGCCAACAAAATAAAATGTCCGCTAAACGTTGGAAGCCAATATCCAGAAAATCGGTCCAAGGACAAAGTATGTATTACTGGTAAGGATAAAAATAAATAAATAAGAAAAGGCTATAATTAACTATATTGGCTTTCTTACATATGGGATCTCTGACTTTATGAGGTCCAGTTGTCTTGCTTGGTTTTCCAGGTCCGGCGTCGTTAACAGCCACCACCCTGAATTCCATCTCCGAGCCCTCGATCAGGTTCGGTACAGTGAATGAAGTCCCGGAAACTGGGGAAGAATTGACTGGCGTCCAGTTTCCATCTCCACGTCCTGATTTCTGCATCTTCTCTATGATGTATCCTATGATGCACATAATTCAAGTGTTCTAACAATTAGACTACTAAATTCTAGCTTCCGTCAAGCTTTCTTCGTAATATCAGAAATAAAAAAGCTGCATGTGCTATAAAGATTACTTAATATCACATGCAGCTTTTTTATTAACTAATAATTTTTTTCAGCTAATAATTTGTATGATACACAAAATACCATTAAATTCATTCGTAGCCTATTATTAAAACTCAAAATTCCTAAATGCATAATCAAGTCCGAGCAGTGGCACTATTGCGCACCATGAAATATCCAACTAATCCAATGATTGTAATTTCTGTCTAATCAGGCGGTGATTAAGGGGCGGGGTGTGTAGGCCTATCGACTTGAGGGGGGCCAATACCCCCCTCAATTTGACAATTATTACATTTTGGCCCATTTAAACACCAATAATTATTTTAGACTCTTGGCCCCCTCGACTGACCTCGATTTAACCTTCTATTCCAATATCTTCCCTTGTTGGGGTCCGGGATATTTGAGTATAGTCCAACCGATAACTTCCGTGTTTCGTAAGAGCCGACTAACGCAGGTAGCCTACTGAGGACGGCATTGGAAAACCACCTCAGAAACCAACATTTTCATTGAACAAAGGCATCACAATAGATGTGGATAAGGCAAAGCCTTTGTGATGAGACGGACTTATTGAGTTGGTCGATGGTGTGCTCATTAGACAGCGATACAGTTGATTATGTTTATGAATTTTTGCCTTGAGCCTGCCACTTGGCAGAGCACTGGATTGATAGATAGATTCCTTTCGCTAAGACATTGCACCGAGATGACAGTAATAATAATAATAGCGCATGCTATTGATCTCGTCAGAAGGCGAGATAGCCGGGATTCGCTTCCAAATTCGGCTAGCTAGCGCAGTCGTTAGAGTATGTCTTGGTGATATCTATGTACACCGACTGCTTGCTATTATAGCAATGGAGAGTAAAGTAGCTTGCCAAGGCTTACAACATAAAGGCTTACAACATATCAAGATAAAGCATTTTAACAAACCCTTGATTGGGTTACCGCCGTCATCGTTCGGTGCCTTCCATTTGAGTGTAACAGAACTCTTGTCGTACTTCGCGATCTCAGCGTCTCTCGGCTCTCCGGGTGCGTCTGAGAATAACGTTAAGAACACAAATAGCAAACATCGTCTTTTGGAGGTGGCCGAGTCGATAGTACATTGGTTTAGTGTCTCACCAGGGCTCCATTGGTTAACGGTTCGAGTCCCAGGGGTCGCCTGTCACTGATGTAGCCGCTAGGCGAAACTGAACGTTTAATTCTGATTTAGCCTTTTAAAGTTCAATATATAGGCCTACATTATATGCAGTTGCCAAGAAAACAGGAATCAGGTATAGCATGCTTGCTATATTTAAAACCATTTCCTGGACGACTTTGGAGTAATTAAATGATTATTAACAAAGGCAAACTAGCATGTGCGTCTGTCGTGCGTAAAAATATGCGGATACAAAAAGAAAATAAGTATGTACATAAAGTTTTCCCGTGTTGGATCCGGGAAACTTGAGAATGGATCAACTGAAAACTGCATACGTTTCGTAAAAGCCGACTAACACAGATATTTTCATACTTAAGGCAACGGGAAACCACCTCGGTAGTCAGAATATATATTCCCAAGAAAGAAGGTTATATTTGGGTGTTGTAATGGCATGACCTTTTTGATGGGATCAATTTGATGATCGATGGGGGTGCTCATTGGTGAGCGGGATAGCAGACTTTGTTTCGGAATATGTACCTTGGACCTGCCATTTGGCAGTGCACTAGAGATAGATAGATACATAAAGTGTTAGCCGTGTTGGTTCCGGCAGACTTGAGTATAGACCAACTGAAAGCTGCACGTGTTTCCTAGAAGCCGACTGACGTAGTCACTGAGGACGGATAAAGAGACCCACCCCACCCAAAAAAGTAATTATCTCCAAGAAAATATGGCTTACAAACTAGGGCCATATAGTTTATGCCATGGATCTGCCGTTTAAAGAGAGTGCCATATAAAGGACGCTTCATCAAAAATACCTCAGTAGCTATAAATGGGAAATGGAAAGTTTATCCATCTACAGGTGTGCCTTTATTTCTATCATTGATGAAGAAAAATTGCGATTCAAGCTGACAATAATGATTACTTTAAAACTGATTTTTAAAAGTATTGAAAGTCTTCAACAACATTTAATTGACTACGACTATTTTAATCGTCTTCCGATTACTGGTTATTGATTAACTGGTTATTGATTAACTGGTCATGTTAAACTGCTTGAATCAAGAACTTGCTGGGGTGCTGGGTTAGCGATATCGGTAGAGAGTTCGCCTGAGCAGCAAATGATCCGGATTCGAAGCTCAGGTCAGTCAACTAAAGAATAGCCCCACGGTGTCGGTAGATTTATCGTGTACCTGCGCTATCAATCAATGCGAACTTAACGTCCGTTTCATCATCTGGCGGCGACATCAGGGACGATAGTAACATTACCGCGGTATCGAAAGGTAAATGTACGATGAATCAATTATAGAATGCACAAAATAGTAAAATCAGAAACCGGAAATATTTGAATTGAATTGATTTCTTTATTTCACGACAAGACAGAATAAGCAGTACATACAGACATTAAACGAGAAAATGGATGTAAAGGCCTATAGCTCTTACATACACCCCACACAATAAAACCAATTATCGGTAAATAAAACTCATAAATAGCGATACATACAATTTTCTATACAAAAATAAAACTAACTAAATAATAATAAGAAAGATATCAGCATATGCTCTTGGCATGTGTGAAAATATCAAACGCCGACGGGGTTTGGTGAAGCGGTTAGCGTGCTTGGCTCGAAATCTAGTGATATTCAGTGGCGTAGCAACGATTCGCAGGTCAGTCGACAAAATATCCCCGGTATCCTCGGGCACGGGTGCGAATCGGTGCCTGGAAGTGTATCTACGCTTGCAGCTATTGAGGTGTTATCAAAAGCCAAGATAATATGATTAATCATGGTGTGTCTCAAAATAATAAGCACAGAAACCGCAACTAAGAAAATAAACAAGTTAGTATGTCATGCCTGAAAATGGAAGAAAAGAGAAAGACAAGCAGCACTAAACTAACCGTAAGGATTCTTGGCCAGTACAGCCTTGTTGATCTCACACGGTTCACCCAGACCCAGCTTGTTCTCGGCTTTCACCCTGAAGACATATTTTTTACCTGCTTCTAAACCTTTCACAACGGTGGAGTCACCTGTTGGATGACCTGGAACCTTTTCCCAGAGATTGCTACCCTCTTCCATCTTCTCCACTTGATAGCCTGCAATTAAACAATGAAAATGCTGAATATAGTAAAATCCCGGTTGGATGGCTCAGACGGTAACAGGCTTGCTCGATATGCAGAATGTCACGGGTTCGAGTTACAGCCGGGTCCGTCTCTGACAGTGTCCTTCGATAAGAAAACAGAATTAAACCTCGTTTAACACCTTTTATAGAACTTATATGTGTTATATAAATTAATACAAAATGTAAGTATTTGTTGAACTCCGATTCGGCGGTCTGTAATAGACTACAGGTCGCTCTGTGGAATAAAGCTGTATTAAGCTTAACCACAATCTTTGTGACGGTAGTGCTCGACTGTGTTGAGCCGTCTTGAAGGCCCTCAGGCTTCTGGACCTTGACATTAAACACACTCAAACCTACCTATTTGTTGTAGCCTTCCAATTACATAATGTAATCAAAATGATTCGGAGACTAGGTGAGAATAAAATTCAATCATGCATGATTAAATTCATAAGAAAAGTTTGGCAGTGCCGTTAACAACAGCCTAATAGTATATCAAAGAGAATAATAACACGTCATTATAAAATTAAGGCAGATGTCTCCGTGGCTTTATGGTTAACGTGTGGCGATCGGTCGATCAGTTTAGACCGATGGTCCGGGTTTCAAGTCCCAGAATAGTCAATCAGAGAGTAAAATATCGGATATGCACGGGACAAACCCAGCTCGCCATCTTTTTGTGGATCGATTAATTGGGAAAAACTAGTACATAGTGGGTGATTTCCCGTGTTGGATCCGGGAAATTTGAGAATAGACCAACTGAAAACTGAAAATATTGAAAACTGAACATTCGAAAAAGCTGACTAAAGCAGATATTTTCATACTGAGGAATGCAACGGGAAACCACGTCGAAAGTCGAATATATATTCCCAAGAAAAAGGTTACATTTTGGGTGTAGTTAAGGCATAGCCTTTTGATGGGATCTATCGATGGAGTGCTCATTGGTGAGCGGCATAGCAGACTGTGTTTCAGAATATGTACCTTGGACCTGCCAATTGGCAGTGCACTAGAGAGAGAGTGGGTGATTGCTAAAGAAGAAGTTAACCACAGGTCGTATATCATCTGATAGAATTGTATAAAATGGGGCTGGTGACCTAACCGCCAGATAAATGACTGTATTTCCTGTTGGTTTCTCTTTGTGGACCGACCCGGGATCTGAATCAGGATCACTTGCTTCTGTGGCGAACACACTACTGATGTCGCTAGCCCTTGTTGGTCCCGGGAAACTTGAGAATTTAGACCAAACGAAAACTGCACTTGTCGTAAGAGATGATTAACGCAGGTACTGCATTGAAAGGTCTGTGGTCTGCATAACTTCTGCATAACTTCCATAACTTCTATGTACTTGAACGTAAGTTGTACCTTTGGTCGCCCAAATTTCAGACCTGCATAAATCCTGCCACATCGGTTGTGGCATTGGCAGACTAGTCTACTCTGGTAAGATTATTACCTGATAAATGCCGGTACTAAAAATCGCGAGATAACGAGTTCTGGCAGTATTATACCAAGTATCGATTTGAAAATTACACATATAACTTTATTGACTATGAAGCACGTTTATACTGGTATTCATCTTGGTAATAGCTGTATCTTCCTCTACGGACGGGATGAGCTCCGCGTCTATGTTCAGTAATGAATATGGCACCTTACCAACATAGTGTAGGGAAATTGTTATTATTATTATTGTGACGAAATTATTATTTTATTATATTTATTACTATACATATGAAGAAAATGCTATTATTGGCCGGATTTTACTTCTGCCCCAGAACAAAATATAGGCTAGTCTGTTCGAATAATGCCACAGCCCTATAAAACATATGAAGTTTCCCGAAAACCATCAAATCCAGTAAATATTGGAGGAGCTCAAGGGGGCTGCACCCCCAACCCCTCCCCTTCTCTACGAATCCCCTCCTCCTTCGCCAACCAACCAACCAATCGTGTTACTGTAAGTGGAAGAGAGAAGGTTTTTTAAAATAGAAAGTTTCTAACCAGTTATTTCAGCTCCACCGTTATCGGTGGGCGGTAACCACGACAGTTTACATTGGTCCGCTCTGACATCACTAGCTTGAAGGTTCTCTGGAGCTCCCGGTTCATCTGAAAAAAGCAACCAATAAGTCAGCAACCTTTTATAATTTATAGAGATTGGGCCTACATACATTATATACCTTTCCTTGTTGGATCCGGGAAACTTGAGTATAGACCATCTGAAAACTGCACATATTTCGTAAAAGCCGACTAACGCAGATACTTCAATACGGTTCGGTTCCTCACCCGAAGGCGATACCAGGGACGTCCCAAGCAGACTGGGCAACTGCAAGCGGTTCTATACCACCAGAACACATTTGCCAATACATAGACTGAAGAGAAAGCGAGATCCGAAACAGTGTAAGTCCATTAGCCAGGGCTAGAGAATCTGATTAAACAGATCTAAGGAGGATACAAATGGATCTTCAGCTTGCCCTGGAAGGTTGTAATGCATATACATGACCGAAGATCATGTGGCAAAGAATTCTATAGTGTTGGATCGGTAAAACCGAATGATCATCTACCTATAGCTGATCCATACTGAGGAAGGCAACGGGAAACCACCTCGTAAGTCAGAATATATAGAAGTAACGGTCACATTTTAGGTGTGGCAAAGGCATGGCCAATTTGATGGGATCAACTTGATGATCGATTGAGTGCTCATTGGTGAGCGTGATAGCAGATTGTGTTTCAGTATATGTACCGTGGACCTGCCGTTTGGCAGTGCACTAGAGATAGATAGATACATAAAGTGTTAGCCGTGTTGGTTCCGGCAGACTTGAGTATAGACCAACCGATCGAAAGCTGCACGTGCTTCCTAGAAGCCGACTAATGTAGTCACTGAGCAAGGATAAGGAGACCCATCCCAGAAAACAACTCATCTCCAAGGAAATATGGCTTACAAACTAGGGCCTATATAGTTTATGCCATGGACCTGCCGTTCAAAGAGAGAGCCATATAAAGTGACGCTTCACCAAAAATACCTCAGTAGCTATAAATAGGAAATGGAAAGTTTATCCATCTGCAGGTGTGCCTTTATTTCTATCATTGATGAAGAAAAAATCGAGATTCAAGCTGACAATAATGATTACTTTGCACTAAAGAGAGAGAGAGCAGTGGCGGCGCCAGCATTTGGGACCCGGGGAACTGCAGCGGCACAAGGTCCATTATTTTTTACTAGATTTTAATGTTCCCCGAGACGGGGCACCTTAAAACTGATAAAAAATAATGAACTGTTGTAAGTACTTGAATTTTAAACATAATTTACTAAAACACTGTACACAAATCTCACCAATCATTACAATTAATACCAGTCAATGGTACAAGGGAGACTAAAAAAAACCGAAGACTTAATACTTATCAATATTTAACTCAGCCCGGTAACGCAGCGCTTCTGATACATTGTTAAGATGGCTATACAACAGCTACTTGATCGAGTGATCGATTAATTGATTTGATATTGTGTCGTATTAATATTGCAATTTTGCACAACTCACGTTTCTTTTTCTCAGCCCTGACTGGCGGTGTGGCGTTGCTGTAGTCTCCCAGCCCGGCGTCAGTGATGGCGGCAACTCTGTATTCGTATTCCTTTCCTTCCTCCAGGTTCGGTACCGTGGCCGTCTCTCCCAAGATCGGTGCGTCGCTGGCCTTCTCCCACTGACCACCAGGGGTCTTCTTCTCCAACTGATACCCTGCGGAAATTTAAAATTCACGTGAAATCAAAACGAACTGCACAAGGCATTATCGAAGAGCGTTTTGTAACAAAAAGTTAATTTATGCAATTTTAGAAGAAGAAAGTTAACAGGAAAGAAGGAGCCCCCCTTGTAAATAGATTTTATTTCTGTACAATTATTGAGGAAGGACGGCGCCAGGTCGGGGCAAGCCCGGGCATCTGCCCCGGTAAAAATGTCTCTGTCATGGCTTTGCCCGGCTCGAGGCATTGTAAAAAAAAGGTAAAGGTTGTGTGCCATATTCGTTACCGAACGAATATGACACATAGGCGCGGAGCTGATCCCGATCCTGAGCGATTCCAGCACACAAGTGACATAGTCATTAATCCGACGGTGAAGTAGACAGCCCCACTCTATACAGTCCAATTTGATGATCGGATCATATACGCCAGACCTGTGGTAACCTTCGCAATCTTCCGAAGTAGTCACCTACCACGTACTAATTGCTACCAATTATCCGACCCACGAAAGGATGGTGGGCTTGGTTGGCCCGTTGTACATCCGAGATTTTACTCTCTGATTGACTCGACTGAGAATCGAAATCCGGACCTTATGCGCAACAGTCGACACAAACTGTCCGACGCACTAACCGAATGAGCCATGGAGAATCGGAGATGTACTAGAAGTTCATGATATATATATTATATAATATTTATATATCACAAACTAATATGAGTTTAATGGTAAACTGCTATTACAATTAACAGAGGAGCCGTCATCGTGACAGCATATTTCGCAGTCATTGAAGCATTCAAAACTACTGTGTACAATTTTGATGAGAACAATGTATTAAAATAGATATTATTAAATTGTCAACTTTCTTAAATTTTCGCTAAATATTGTTTTGCAGTGCTGATCTTTAGGGTGTGCAAAATTGTGCAGTTCAATGCGAATTGAACTGCACCATGCAGTTGCTGAGCTGACAAATTTAAAGGCCCGAAATATGTCACAGAAAAAATCAAACTAACTATATACAATATAATGTAATAATGTAAGTATTAAATATGAATGTACAATACTCTGCAAAGGGCTCCAATATCCTAAGGCCGACGCGGATTATTGGAACCTGTAATAGATTGTAGGATCTTGATAGTAAGCCATTAATTAGTGTTATCAAGCAACATTAAACTAAAAGTGTAGTTATCTAATCACAGTAGTATAATAATTATACCTGGTAGACGGGATGCATATTGGGCTGTTGAGAAACAGGAAACAAATGTAATCACAAGCAAACATTAAATAAAGTATCCAATAAAACAGAATGACTACAAACATGGCTCAACAAATCAATAAAATAAACATAAAGTCATGCATAAATTGAATTGTATATAGCTCTATAGCACAGCGATGTATTGTATACAGAAGAACCAGATCAAGGCTATTTCAAGATACAATAATATAAGTGAATACTATTATCTCAAATGTTATAAAATACTAGCAATATGTGCATGTAAAGTAATCTCGAAGATCGACAACTGGTCATGACACTGGAATAGAAACTGTCGTAGAAAAAATTAATAGCCAATTTTACTCATATTGAGATATAGAATTTTATAGCATTAATTAAATATCCCAAACAAAAGACAATATAGACTATTATAGAGTTCTGATAAATCTTCTAAAGATCCAAAAACATGCAATAACATGGCACTTCACAACATTATTGCACTTCACATTCCACAGTATAATGGATATAGCATAGGCCTAGGCCCACCGCAAATTCGTCAAATAGACAGCTTGTAAATGAAATTATCAAATGGGGTTCAAAATTAATGTTGCATCACAAAAATATACCCCAACCCAAATGCAATATCTTGTTCTTGATTACAGGGAAAAGCATCAAATGTGGAACACCGATTTTCTTCTTAATTTTATTTAGACCATTCCTTCTAAGAGCACATAATTGACATGTAATTAGTAATGCTTTTATTACATGCTTTTAATTATGCACGCATTTTATAAGCACTTTTTCATGCCTCCCTCCCCCTATAGAGTATAATTTAAAAGCGTAAAATATAAATAAAGGCAAAAAATCAAATCTATCCTAACATAAAAACTAACAAGGTGAGGATAAAGAGGACATAAAAATTATAAGAATACTTCCATAAAACATGAAGGTCTGAAGGAGTATTCTAAATTTCATGCAAATACTGTAACAATAACCATCAATAATAAAGTTTAGAACACTGTATTTACAAAATGATAATTCCAACAAAAATTACCGACATATCAAATCAACTTTGACAAATAAATATGACACTCTAGAATTATGCAGTATTATGCAAGAATTAAGCAGTATTACCACTGCCACTACTAGCGCACATTATTATGCACCTATAAAAATGTAAATTACATGATACGTAAAACAACTAAATGACGAGAAAATCGCCCATATTATATTATATAATCAAACTGATGATCAATGGAGTGCTCATTAGTGAAGCGTGATAGCAGACTGTGTTTCAGAATATGTACCTTGGGCCCAGTGCACTAGAGAGAGAAGACAAGCACTGCAATACAATATTGGACATCCATCTAATAGCTTTTACGTTCTAATTGCTTCCAATTAACCGACCCCTGAGAGGGATGGAGGGCTTGGTTAACCTTGGTTATCGAACATTAGAGGATATAAGACAATTTACTAATATTTTAATGCATTGTTCTCTTCAAAATTTTATAGTAGTTTTGAATGCTTCAATGAATGTAATGACCCCTCTTTTTTCCATTGTAACTAGCCTTTGTAAACTTTATATTATTTTACTATTTACACTCATATTAGTTCATGAGGTGACATAATCATTAATAAGACGGTGAGGTCGCCAGCCCCACTCTATATAGTCCAATTTGATAATTGGATCATATACGCCAGACCTGTGGTAACCTACGCAATCTTCCGATTTAGTCAGCTACTACGTACTAATTGCTTCCAATTATCCGACCCCGAGAGGGATGGAGGGCTTGGGTGGCCCGTTGCAATATAGATTTATAACTTAATATAAAAAAATTCACATTATATCGTCCACTTCTTCTTAGACCCACATTATCATGCATCCTCATCAGACAATGAAAGGGGGAATAGTTCTGAATTGATAGCACAAACCACATGCCTTTTATCACAGGCATTAAATAGAGTAGAAACGAATTGTTTTAAAATCTGTTAAAAGAATTGACTTACTGGCTCAAATATTACTTACTATAGTTATGTACATCTAGCAAATCTTACATTGCAATACAATGAGGGTTTAAAGTCCGTTTCATCATCCGCCGACGACAAAAGGGACACATTGATTCATGCAGAAACATACAATGTGTGCATACATATAGATACAGACACAATGAAGTCTTTGTACTGGCATAGATCAACTACTGCAGCACTGCTATTAATATATATACATGATAGAGCACTAGTAATATGATATCTACGCTAACTACATAGCACAAACTATCTATATATATATATATATACAGGGTGACATAAAAAAAGTGGACCCCTAATTATTTTTTTAATTTTGGCGAGACCGTTCAGTCCATTTGTACCAATTTTAGAGGCTATATTAACAGTAAAGTTTCACATCATTTTGGAAAATTTCATCAAATTTGATCAACAGATGGCGGAGTTATCGGCGTTGTTGTGACCGTACTCATTAAATATAACAATATACTGTGTCTTTTAATTATTGAATTGTAATTATTGAGCTGATTCCTATGAAATTTTCCAGAAATAGAGATCAACAAATTCTATCACCTGTCACCAAATTTCATTTGGATATCTTTAAAAACAAAAACGTTATTGATATATCAGTATGACGGGGTAGACAAATTTTGCAGTTTTATAACGTCATGCAATGTTGAATAAAGCATGTTTCTTTCAATGCGTGTCTACCCGTCATACTGAAATATCAATAACTTTCTTGTTTTTCAAGATATTAAAATGAAATTTGGTGACAAGAGATGCAATTGGTAGTTCTCTATTGCTAAAAAATTGCATAGAGATCAGCTCAATAATTAATATTTAATTAACTGATAACAGATGACGTCATATAATTTAATACCGGTACACTGTTCTCGGACACCTGTCATGTTCAAATGTAAATAAATTTTTTGTTTGTAAAGACATCTTAGTGAAATTTATCAGTGTGTGGTAGCATTGGTTGTTCCCCATTTCTTCAAAATTTTACAGCGATCCGTGTACTATTTACGATTTAGTGGCAAATATAAAAATCTAGTCACTTATAAAAGAAATAGTGTATATTTATATTTGATGAGTACGGTCACAAAAACGCTGATAACTTGGCCATCTGACGATCGAATTGCCTGAAATTTTCAGAAATTGATGTGAAACTGGACTGCTAATATATTACATAAAAATGATGCACATTGATTGAATGGTGTCGACAAAATTAAAAAAACAATTAGGGGTCCACTTTTTTATGTCACCCTGTATATATATATATTATATATGAATTATGAACGCTTAAATGACTAAATATAATCTGCAGATTAGTATCATAGGACAAAGCAAAGCCTATGTTAGAATATATTATTAAATACTTGTTTAACGTTCGTTTCGTTATTGTTTCAGCAAAAACTAAATTAGCATCAACAAAATGTTAAAATTACACTTGAATTCGCCATTTGGGATACTTTTCGTTTAACTGCAAATTCAATGGGATACTCACTGAAAGTGGCAATCATTATTCATTACAGTAGAATATAGTTCTAAAAAATAAAATTTCTCTAATTACTATAATTCATATCATTAAAATGATAACTAGATTAAAAGGCATTAAATATCAGGCTTATACTATACCACACAAAGGTACCATCATCAGTGGGCATTGGGCAATGATAGAATTCAACCCTTGTATCCAAAAGCTAACTACTACAAATGTGCTTACAGCTCGTTTTCATAAAAAGCTAAATTTAACGTCTGTTTCTGTGTCCAGATCCTTCGAGACCTTCCTTCAGAGACCGGTTCTTGTCAGAGATAGTGGCGCTACTCTTATGTATTGTCTGTTCCTTTATTTTTTTCTAGTTCTGCTATACCACAATTCATTTTGTGTTTGCATTGCTTGTATGTTATTTGTTGTAGGTTGTGTAATAAAGTAAGAATTGAAAAAAAGTTACCAAATAGTAACATACTTGCTAATCAAGCAAGTATGTTACCAGCTAGGCCATCTTACCGGGTCACAACCTACAGAGAGGTATAGCAGCTGGGCGAGCCACAATTAGAGTCCTCTACCTCTATATTACTGTCTAGGCATGTTAGTAAATTTGCATGTGTAGCTATTCAATTATGAGGCGTGCAATTCATAAATTTCCAATATTGCGCCACAAGTCACTTTAAACCACCAATTATAATTACGTATGCATCCGGTGGCGCTACTATTTATGACAATATATTTGCCCCATGGAACTACATGTTAGACTGATCCTGATGTCATCATCAGATGATGAACCGAACATTAAATTCATATTGAATTAATTTGATATTCAGTGATATATTCACCTGGTGATGCCACATATTACTGCAGACGATAGCTATATTCACCAACTGGCACTGCATGCCACTGAAGATGATAGTTAGCATTTGGAAAACAATAATCAAGATAATTAGTATTAGTATTCATTAGCCCGATGGCACTAGACGATCTAGCTATATTCACCCCATGGCGCCACATTACTGCAGACGATAGCTATATTCACCAGATGGAGCTGCGGACGACCCGCTACCATAGAAAGACTTGACGAGCAGCTGTTGCTGAAGCTGCGACGGGCTCGACTGATGCATGCTGCGTCTGATGTGTGGAGAGCCAGCAGCTACAGCAGCTGAGTACAGCTGTGGGTTGTAGCCGCTACTGGCCTGATACAGCAGCTCTGTGGGGGTTGGTAGGAGGGAGGAATGGTGGGGGGCGTGGAGGTGGGCAGGGAGAGGGGGTACAGCGAATGATACGCGGTGGGGGGAGGGGCCTAGGGGGAGGAGAGCAAGGGGGCTGTAGGCCCGCCTAGAGTGGGAGGGGTAGAGGATGGGAGGGCCATCGTTGATTACTGCAGCTGAGTTTCTCATTGGAGTAGAGCTATCGCTGTTAATCAATCAATCAATCAATCAAACAATCAATTAATGAAGCAAGCCAAAGAACCAATCATTCGTCTCTTGAAGCAGAATTTGTGTGTAAATTCAGTGTAAACTCGATGCAAAGCTAGACATCACCTGTCGTAAATCAATCAATCAATCAATCAGATGGCCAATCAAGAGACAGTTGTTGTTGCTCACCCATAGCGACGGCCGTGGCGCCGACTCCCTCCATCCTGCCATTGTAAGAATAAGCTCACAGGACCGCATTTTGCAATGCAGCCTCAGCCTACTTCAAATAACGGGGAATGGGCCGCTGTTGGAAGCAGGTCCACGCTGAAAGCAGAGGTTCCTATTACGGGCAGGAAAGCACTACGAGGGCCGCAAAGCATACACACTCTACAATAACAATGCCTCAAAACAACAAACACTAAGAACAGGAGTGCCTCAAGGAGGCGTTCTCTCACCAACACTTTTCAATCTTTA
>JAQFZF010000227.1:0-19978 GCA_034695365.1 Enchytraeus norvegicus
ACATTGTCAATTAACTTATTAGGTTTAAACAACATATAATTAGTTTTTTCTAAATTAATAGATAATTTATTGCAAATCTGATTCTTCCTTTCTTCTTTGTATAAACCCTATTGGCCTCCTTCTGTAAGAGTAGCAGAAGGAGGCCAAGAATGAGACGAATTGTTGGGGTACAAGAGTTGACAGGTCTAGGGCTCGGGCAACTGAAGGAGGAGGTACGGCATAGAGACAGCTGGCGTTCAATAATCCATCGGTCAATCCACCACCAGGAGTCAGTGGTGACCCGACCCGACACCACCAGGAGTCAGTGGTGACCCGACCCGACACCACCAGGAGTCAGTGGTGACCGACCCGACACAACCAGGAGTCAGTGGCGACCCGACCCGACACAACCAGGAGTCAGTGGTGACCAGACCCGACACAACTAGGAGTCAGTGGTGACCCGACCCGACACAACCGGGGGTCAGTGGTGACCAGACGGTAACAATGTAACAAGATATTGTGTATCATTCATATACTATAGAACAGAACACAGCACTAATATTATTTTATCTCATATTTCTCTGGCTTAGCCAGGCTTAGTGTCACGTCGTGCATGACGTCCGGGGTTCAACTCCCTGTAGATCCTATCCAGAGTGTAAATTCTCGAACGTATTTGTACGTGGGATGGTTGATCTCTGCACAGCTTGCGCGATGTTTTTAACAAGCATCTGATTCTTCCTGACCCAATATCCAATTATTATACCAATGCACCTGTTTTATTATCTCATCCGCAAACCTGCGACTACTGCCTGACATTGTCTGTAGCCTACTTAGTTTAACAAATTAAATTTAAAATTTACCTAAACTCATTTAGGCTACTTATCTACAATTAATTCCTACATTTCACATAATATCCTCTCTCTATTATTCATTTAATTAAGTATATTTTGATGCAATTAGAACAAACTAGACCTAGAACAAACTTTGTGACAACGACATACCAGGTTGGCAGGCGCATCTGGATTTAACGTCACTGGCTGTTAGAATTATTTCACACTGGGCGCCGTTAGTGCATATGCCTTCATTGAGACAAGGGTTATCATATTCACAATAATCTCCTACGTACGCAGTTCCGCATCTATAACAAACCAACAATCAATCAATTAATATGTCAATCAATCAGTTAATCAATCAATCAGTTAATCAATCAATCAGTTAATCAATCAATCAGTTAATCAATCAATCAGTTAATCAATCAATCAGCTAATCAATCAATCAGTTAATCAATCAATCAGTTAATCAATCTATCTATCAATCAATCAATCAAGCAATCAGTCAGTCGGTCAGTGAGTCAATCGATCAGTCTATCAATTAAACAATCAATCAATCAATCATTTACTTAATAAATTATTCAACTAATCAATCAATCAATCAATCAATCAATCAATCAATCAAACAATCAATCAATCAATAAACATAACGAGTGTATCGACACTATATCCGCATATGCTAATAGTTGGCTGTTGACAAAGTTATAAATTCAATGAATAATTAATAAAGGAAGTGTGAACATTGAGTATACACAATAGGTCTATGTCGATTAGATCAAATCACGACTGTGGTAGTAGTACAAACACAGGAAATGATGTAAAGTTAAATAAAACCAACAAACACTAGAAATTTGAATTTACAATGTTTAGTTAAGCCCTTGCTTTCTCGGTAAACTTGAGAATAAAACAGCTGAAAGCTGCAGTGTTTTGTAGAAGCCGACACACGCAGTCACAGGAAAAGGAAAAGGAGACCAACTACAGTAATAGTGTCAGTCATATTTACAAGATATATGCATACAAACTATACACTGAGAGTAGGCAGTTATACATCTTGGATCTGCCATTAGGTTAGTGAACCGAGTGAGAGAGAGAGAGAGAAGATACTCTTTAAGAGAGAGAGAAAGAGAGAGAGAGACATAGAAAGAGGGAGAGAGAGAATTTACGAAATCAAATCTACAACTTTTTATTATTTTATTTTTTATCACATCACACAAGTACATGCAAAGCAGCGATAAATTCAAAGAATGTGAGTGAATGGAGATAAAGGCCAAAAGTGGCGCTTACATATTCCACGTAAAAGATTAAAATACGCACGTATTGTAGAAATAATCTACCATTTTCTCCACATAACCTCAAATTTTTCCATCTACTCTCTTAGTTCATTTTCTGGAAATTGGCTTCCGTATGCACGTAGCTAAGCGTGACGGATTAGCCAATTTACATGTTGATTAGATAGCACGGTGATTAGGGTATTATATACATGTACACAGGGCCAGGGCTCTATTTGATCGCGACATGTGTCACTGCATATATTACATTAAAGGTAGGTTTGAGTGTGTTTAACGTCAAGGTTCAGAAGCACAATGCTTCCCTTAAAGACGACTCAACACAAGCGCCCCCCCCCCCGCTTGTGTCGTCTTTAATGGAAGCATTGAACTTCTGAACCTTGACGTTAAACATATTCAAACTTACCTTTCATGTAATATATTCAATTTTAAATTTTAAAAGAGGGGGGGGGGGTTAAATACCCAATCCCCCCCGGCCCCGGCAATTTTCACTCTGCATAATATAGCTAAGACAATTTACTACCGATATGTGTCACTGCATACATTACATTGAAGTACAGGTAGCTCACTAATAGGCTGACGGAGGGTCGAATCTAACGCCTCGGGTTTCGAATCCGGGCTATAACCCGGAATAATAAAGAAAACAATGTCGTCATTCATTGAATCAAGTAAGCATGTGCGGTTGTCATGCGCCGTATTATAAGATAGATTGTGATTGATACATTTATTATTCTTATTATTTATTTATAACTTTTAGCATATGTTGAACGAGTTTACAATTATTAAACGGAAAATGTTTCCAATTTCCTATGTGCCTATTTCCTATGTGCCTATTTCCTATGTGCCAATATTTTCACTTTGCCTGTTTCCTATAATTCCTATTTCCTATGTGCCTATTCCATGTGCTTATTTTCTATCTGCCTATTTCCACTTTGCCTATTTCCTATAGGCCTACATGTTCCATTGTGCTTACTTCCTATGTGCCTATTTTCTATTTACAGGTCTCATCGTCGCGTGGCTACCATCCAGTAGAAAATTCAATTCGCTATTCTATGCAAACAGCCCAAACAGTGGCAACAGCGTCACCGGGGACTGGGATGCCTTTCAGAATTGAGGAATTGACCGGCCGAATACTGACCATGGCGGGAAAGATTGACCAGTGGAGCTATGATATCATAGTAACAGCATCCTGTTTGAATGCTACAGGTATGACCAATATCATCTATTAATTTTCATAGTACATCCACAGAATCTGATAAAGGTGGAATAAATTGTGTGTGTGTTGTTGAGGTTTATAGACGTTGTGTCATAAATAGATGATTAACGTAGACCTGTGTCTCCGAGACCTCTACATGTGACCTCGGTACACACAGGGCAGAGAGCAAGTCATAATCAAATAACTGTTTAAAGTCCGGTTTATCATCTGTCACTGACACAAAATCAGGGACTTCTCAGACAACACAAATCACTACAGTTGGTCCACTCAAAATTTGCATTTAATGCAGCCGGAAAGCACATAGAAACTATTAGAAAGCACATAACTGATTTCGAAATGGGGAAGGAATAAATTGGTATATGACAATTTTTTTATATTGACAGGAGAGCAATATAAATTGTGGTGTCATTGGTTTAATAATATAAATTGTGGTGTCATTGGTTAAATAATTAAAATAAATTTCTTCAACTAACTTGTTTCAAATTCACAAAGGCTAGCTAATAAATCTTTACCCAAATATATATAATAGACGCTGTTCTGGAGCATATGAACTATGCAGTTATTATACAATCATGTAAGAAAGTGATTTTTGGAAAAATATGCAGACAGCACCTTGATCTCTGAAGGCGGAAGGGTCCAGTTATGACAGTCCTTTTTCCCATCCAGAGATGATGTCCGAGACGTCGATATCATTCTTACTGTACATTGTACAATACAATGCAGTATGGTTTAACGTCCATTTCATAATCTGACGTCTATATCATCCTTGGGTCGTAATATGAAGATAAGCTCCAAGCGCAGATTTCTGAACTTTATATCCACAGTCTGTTGCTAGGATTCATAGGCAGCATAGCGACTGACCGAAGACTAAGCAATGTTAGAATGCAGTAAAATATACAGGATTAATTATTAATATCCTGTATATTTTATTGCATTCTAGCATTGCTTAATCTCCGGTCAGTTGAAATATGCTGCCTATGAATCCTAGCAACCCAATGTGGATATAAAGTTCAAAAATCTGCACTTGGAGCTTATCTTCATATTACGACCCAAGGATGATATAGACGTCAGATGATTAAATGGACGTTAAACCATATTGCATTGTATTTTGTTTCAGAACCATTATTCCAGAACCATTAGTTTGATAAACCTAACCTGTAGTTGGGAAATCGGCTCTAGTTATGCATAAGAATTTGACTGGTCTTTTCAAATTCAAGAATTTTTTCATATAGGCGGTTTAATAAAGCAGTATTGATTAATTTAATTGTTATTACTCAATTGCGGACAAATAAAGTACATGATTTGTACTTTGACTGATTGCTCGATTTGATTGATTGATTTATTAATAAAATTCAGTACAAAACTTGCATTCTGTAGGGTTATAATTATCTTGGGAGCACTGCACTGGAGTCTGTAGGCTTATTCAAAAGGCCAGTTTTCAATATATTTTTGTAAAATCACTATCGGTATGTTTAAAAGCCATAAATAATTGTTTAATTATTGCTTAGTAATAGGATAATTGATTGATTTAGTTGACTGATTTATTGATTTATGTATGTATATTATATTTATTGATTATTCTCACAGATAATCAGAGGACAAATAGCTCTGTATTAGTACAACTGCTAATTATAGCAACCAATCAGAACCCTCCAACCTCAAATCCGACCTACTATCTGACCAATGTGCGGGCAGATATATCGGTCAATGACCCAGTTTTGATGGTGTTGGCCAATGATATGGATTTGGACGAATATGGAAGTCTCTTCTATCATATAGCTGCTGGAAATACTCAAGCAATGTGGAATATAGAACCTAGCACAGGTAAGACAGAAAATTAAATGTGTATAAGTTCTAACATAAATTTAATTTTACGCCAGTTTTATCATCTGATGATGACATGATTGGAATCATTGGATATTTGGGATCTCCGAAGGTGGATGGCGACTTGTTACTTGTTCGAGAAGTGGTTTGATTCAAGATTCCATTCCCAGATTTAGGACTATGGAGCTAACCATGCAAGGTGGTTCTCTTCAAGACTGCTCCACATTCAAGCACCACAATATTTAATCGACACTAGGGAAGTTTAGACATCGGTTGATATTTCGCCTCAAAATCAAGTAATCCAGGATCAAATTCCAGGTCACTTGACAAGAATAATGATAACTCCAGGTTGTCAGGAGAGTTCAATGCCAATACGAATTTAACGTCCATTTAGTCATCTGACAACAACATCAGAAACGATTTTTCGAATATCTGCGCTGTCTGTCATAATGCGCTATCTACAGATCAGCGATACGATTAATCAGGAGTGAGTGTAAATAAAAGTCCAACATGTGCTGTTGTAGTGAGCATGCAAAATACAAAGAAATAAATGGATCAGTTTTGTATATGGCGCATTTTGCCAATGCGAGAATCCAACTATTAAAAAAAATTATATTTCGTATTATATTTAGCTTTGGCTTAATATATTGCTTGCTTTTGTCACGGACTACAATAGTTCTTTATCATAATTTGTCATTATTCTAATTTGAATATTGTTATTCTATTATTGTAGTTATGCACTTTTTATTATTAATTTGTTGCAGGAGTAATATCATTGGCAAGACCCTATACATCGGCGCTGACATCTGGCGAATACAATATAATTGTTGTTTGCATGGATGGAGGAGGTAGGGTAGCTAATCCAGCAGCCAATGTGACAATTAGAGTGCTCCCATCTGCCGAATCAAATAAATTCACTCAATCTATTTATCAGTTCAATGTAAGAGATGATACAGCGCCAGGTTCAAAGTTGGGAAGTGTAATGCTGTCTGCTGCGTCTACATCAGGTAATATTTTAATTTAATTCTGTTTAAAACTAAAACACGTGTCGCAGATAAGAGCGGAAGTCAATAAAAAAGTAAAATCTCGGATGTACAATTGTCCAACCTAGCCCTGCATCCTTTTGTGGGTCAGTTAAGAATAATAATATAATGTTGTTATCTATTTAGATTAGTCAGAAATTAAATACTGATGAGTGTGTGGATGAGGTTTTTAAACGTTGTTTCATAACCAGATGATCGACGTCTGTGTTTCCGAGGCCTCCACTTATATTGGATAATTATAAAGTGCGCGCTGCCCTGTGCATACTACAGGCAGGGCATCGTGCAAGTCTTCAGTTCTGAGGACAACCTATGGGTGGAAACTTCGGGGGGGGGGGATCGGACCCCCCCCCAGTTTGAGTTGGGGGGGTCGGAGTATCTTTTGACCCCCCAAAAATTTGAGATATTTTGGCTTTAAAGTGAGTTCTATGAAGATTTTTAGATCAAATTGATGAGTGCATGACATTGTATATGACTTTTTTAAAGTGTACTTTCATAGTTGTGAAAGAAATTTTGACAAAATAGGCGGGGTCCAACTATTTTGAACCCCCCCCCCCTATCATTTTTGGATCCCTCCAAAACTTGGATCAAGTTTCCGACCATGGGACAACCTATAGTGCAATGTTATCCAGGCCCCAGCTCCTTCCAATCCCAAATAATTCCCAATCAATCAATGAAATGAGTTTCAAGTCTGTTTGAGAAGCTCCGGTGTGTCCGGTTTTCTCTGAAACACCAAGTGAAAATTGCAATGCCAGTTAATTAATTCTTGCAAATTTAAATGTTTTATTTGCCTAAATTTAAGGTTTTTAACGCACGAGTTTTGATTTGTTAAAGTTCGCTTCGGCGTGATTGGAGAATCAAATCCTGGCTTCTTTCGGTTGGATGAGACAACTGGTGACGTCACTTTGTTGACCTCATTATTGACCAATGACAGCATGGTCAATCGGCCCAGATGCATTCTAATGAACATCCGCTCTATGATTCCTAACCAGAATTCTGTATATACACAGGTATGAAATTTTATTATTTCCACGACTATTATGTTATTTTATATTAGCAGGTGGAAACATTTGCGTAAAATACAATGCAATATGGATTTAATCATCTATGGTCGATATCAGGGACGTCTCAGACAGAACAAGCAATGTCCACTCGAAGTCTCAAACGCCGGTAGCAAATCAAGATTGCTGAAGTTGAATAGGGGTCAACACTGGTCAAACATGGGCCAAATTCACTTATTTATAATAAAAAATAATAATAAAATGTAACTATATAAGGAAGAAAAAAATTGATTGCTTCAAGCACAGCAAACGCTTATTGCAGAAAGAATATTATGCTCAAATATAAGTATTACTAATATTTCATTTAATTTCAAATATTGTTACTCTAATAATTAAAAATAATTTAATTTTTCTGATTGATTTGCAGGTGTACATAGTCATCAAGCCAACATCTCTACCATCGCAGTTCACATCTATCATCTTACTACAGAGCACAGAAGTTGGAACAATTGTGTACAAAGTCTCTCCTCCGCCTCAAAACAGTCAATGCAATCCTTCTATGATATCATCACCGATGGGAAATGGAGTAATTCAAAACTGGAATCAATCTGGACAAGGAAGCCTTCGATCTTTATATAAATATTCCATAAACTCTGACTTCTTAGCTATTGATTCGCTGACTGGGGAAATTACTGTTGTAAAATCCTTGTGGGAATTACCAGTTCAGAGCCACCTGGTGAATGTAACCGTTATTAATAATTTTCTCAATGTAACTTCTTCGGTTATAATCAACGTAACTGTAGTTGAAGAAAGAGGTAAAGATATTAAGTTATATTTTAAATCAAATGTGTACACTTTTTCATTAACTTCACCTGTACCTGCAAATACAACTGTGGGAAAAGTTCTAGCAGAATATGGCACACCATCTGGTGAGATGATTAGGTACTATCTTCGCAAAGCTCTATATTTTGAATATTTCTCCATTGATGGGCAGAGTGGGCAAATTAAAACAAGAGTGCAAATTGTCACAAAATCAAATTTTCTACTAGATATAACTGCAGTGGATATGGCAGCAGTTCCTTGGAACGAAGTTTCAATAATAGTGGAAATTATATGTAACACCACAATTTCAGCACTACTGAAACTAGATCACTTGGATTTCTATATTCAAGAAAATATCTCTGCATATTCACCTGTTGGTCAAGTTTATCAAGCTGTGAACAATCAAGAATTCTTACCAAGATCACTCACATTTTCATTCTTCGATCAAAATATCTCTCATTGGTTTAGAATTTCTACTGAAACTGGAGAAATATCGTCAGTGTCAGTGTTGGATCGAGAAACAACTGGTAAATTTGTGCTCGATGTTGTCATTTCTGAGACAATCGCCAGTGTATCTGGGAGCATGCAGTCTGGTACAGTGCGCGTAGTAATACATGTCGAAGACGTGAATGATAATCGACCAGTGTTTGTAGTTGTAAACAGTAGCTTGTCGTTAGATGAATTTAGATATGAATTGCCGAGTACTTCTTCATTGGCTACGACCACCGTTACCAAAGCTCAAACTAAAGTCTTCGTTATGAGGTTAGATGTCTCAAGTGTGGACGTTGGTAGCACTGTGGCTTGGGTGTCTGCAGTGGATATAGATGCTGGTGATAATGGAATCATGTATTATTATCTCTCTCAAGGTATGTACAACTTTTTATATTCTGTCTTATAAATGTGGGCCTACCAAACTAGCTTTCTTAATAAATTAATCGTGATAAAATACCAATATATTAGACATAATCAGACTTTAAATTGAAATAATATTACTTTTTATTAATATAGCATAATCAATGAGAAATGAATAGATTAATGACGCAGACTCCTTGAGAATGAATGAACGAACGATTCTTTTAATTAAGCTTTCAACCAATTTGGTTTAAATCAATCACTGATTGACCAGAGTTAATGAATTAGTAAATTAAACTGAATAAGCCTAGCCTATTCTAATCGAATTCTCACTCAATCTGGCTATGAATAGGTCTAGGCCTATATCATCATTTAACGATATAAACAGAACTATAGCATTTATAATGCACAAAGTCGCGCATTATGCAGATTGCCTATACTATTAGTCTAATTAATTGATTGATTGATCAACATTCATCTTGTTTTTCAGATGACAATTCCGTATACTCAACAAAGTTTTCCATCGACAGTCAGACTGGTATAATATCTGCCAATCAAGCACTAGACCCCTCCTCTAAATCCTCCCACACCTTGAAGATCATAGCAAGAGATAATGGGAATCCACGCCCATTGGAGTCTGCCCTCATTCTTCACATAGACCTTGGTCTTACCAGGTTTTCAGAGCCGGCTGCCTTCAACCTGCAATATCATATCCCAGCTAGTATTCTAGCAGGTGCCAAGGTGGCTGATTTTAACAAAGAACTGGACAAATCGGTAGAATGTGTGGTATCATCTGGGAATATTCTGGATGTTTTCCTATTGCAAGATGGCTTCCTATACACAACAGTACCATTCCAAAGATATCCTGAAATCTCACAGTATCAGCTGAATATACGATGTTTGGAAAAATCCCAAGAATTTGACCAAAATGCTGTTGTTATTGTTATCGAGGCTTCCGTTTATGTTGAAAATGTTGAAAATTCTACGTCGCCAATATTACCAGAATTTCTAGATAATCGGATAGTTTTGCAGATGCCGGAAGATGTTGCACTTGGAACGATTCTCGCCAATCTCTCCACATATTTTCCAGTTAATTCTTTCAGCCAGGGATGGAGTTATTCCATAATTCAGCAGTATCCGGAAGGTGTTGCTTGGTTGAGAATCGAACCTCAGTCAGGTGGAATTATTGTGTCGGCTACTGTAGATAGAGAGGCAGTGACTCAGATTGAGGTTGTTGTGGGCGTGGTGTGTGGAGGGGGAGGGAAACAGATTGCATCTTTTCTATTGGTTGTTGAGATATTACAGGCAAATGATCATTCACCAGTGTTTCAGGTTAGGTCTGACACAAGAATGACATTCAATTTTTGTACTATAAAAAGTCAAGTAAAGCCAAGTTTAAGTTAACGTCTGTTTCCACATCACAATGATACTGTCAGAGACGGAATAGATAAAGCCATGCGCATTGTGAAGCTCAGTCAGATCTTTGTTTTACATTCTCCAGTTAATACCCATATTAACAGGAATAAATATTAATATTTAGAATACCTACCAGCATTCTTGTCTATCTGTTTCCAACGCTAAACTAGTGTATACAAATAAATCAAACTATTAAGTAAGTAACTATCGTAAATAAATCAATCTTGATTTGAGTTACTAGTACTAGTACTGCTATATTAGTTTAGTAGCATTAGTATTAGTATTCAACGAAATCAATCAATAAATCGGTCAGAAATTTTTTTTTTACCCCGGTCGGGCCGGGTGTAAACAGCCCTGTGGGTTTTATAAAAATTACGAATTAATTTAAGTTTTATAAATCATTCGGTAGTCAGCTAAAAATAAATAAACAAATCAATCAATCATTCTGTATATTCTGCAATTAAATATATTAAAAAATTAGAACATAATAATTTTCTGTCAATCTTAACACTCAGAAATCGATCGAGCAATTGATCAATCAATCAATCCATGAATAAAGAAATCCATTTATCATTCCATAATAGCTCCTTGTGTTTAATCGCAGCCGACTTACATAATCACTGGGGTGGACAATGGAAACCATCTCAGAAGCCATAATTTTCCTTGAACTAGGGCATCACTTTACGTACTTAAAGACAACTACTTTATGAAGTTATGAATTTGTTGAGTTGATCACTGGTGTGCTCATTAATGAGTAAGAATGCAGACTGTGTAAGTTTGTTCCTTGGACTTTTCGTTTGGCAGAATACTGGATAGATATATTGATGTAGCTCAATACTATTGTTGTTTTATTGGCCACAGGTGCCAGGTCTCACGGACATTACATTGAGCAGATACGAGGCTGCAGGACATGTAATTACTTGTGTCAGAGCTGTAGATAAGAATGCCGTCAGTAATGGCCGGGTGGAATATTCTATCACCGGTGGGAACGATTTTAAATGCTTCTCTGTGGATAGTGAAACGGGTATTTAAATTATTTAATTAATTTTCGTTTTCATCCACACGGACATAAAAACAATTATTGTTTTAATATATTTTTAATCACCCCAGCATGAACTATTTCTATGATGAACTGCTAATAATTATTATTAAAGCCGACGGGAATTGATGGAGCGCTTAATGTGCTCAGAATCGAGTTAAGCGTATTGGCGTGGGAACGATTTTCAGGTCAACCGACAAAATATCCCCTGCACTGGTCCCTTGGGCACGGGTGCGTATCGATGCCTGGAAGATGGAAGGTTAATATTTTATCTGCGCTGGCAGACCTTGAGTCGCAATCAAAAAGTAAAGGTACGATTAATCATGGAGTGATACATAAATGATAGAAGTCACGAAACGGCAATTGGAGTAAGTTCAGCATCCCTCTCTCTAGGCACCTTGTCCATTCAGGACGTAGTTGATGCTGGTTCTCCCCTGATGTCTATCCTTGAACATTGTTTAGCACAGTGTGCGAATAGTAAAAAATGAATTGGGGGGTTAAAAGAATTTGCGTGAGGTTGCGCCGTATATTATAAATGTTGCGAGCGAGGCAAACGAACCCCTTTCTGCATTTGCTTCGATCTCGCTATTTTGTCACATTTTCAAAGTGTTTAGGCAAATTTTGTAAGGTTAATGCTAAATCAAGGGATTCCAAGAGTACAAATGACAAAATGTGTATTTTAATACATGAAATATGCAGAAATTTCAATATTCAGGGGGATGTCAGTTGGGCAAAGAACCAGGGCGTTCAGACCCCCCCCCCCCCAATTCATTTATTTTCTCTGAACTGAGGGAGGGAGGGACCCCCCACCCCTCCCGTCAATTCGCCCCCTGCTTCAGCATAAAGATGATATTATAATTTGAGTTGTATGAATTGCAAATTTATGTTACTCTTTGGTTTAATGCAAAATAGATGGATCAACTATTTGATTGAATGCAAATGGGCTAATTGTGTCCTTAACCCTTTCCCTTAAATGGATTGGTGACAATTCTTAGGGTGACAGTTCTTCGGGCGGAATAAATTCAAAATAAAATTAATATTTGATTATTGAGATCCTTGTGGTCGTTTGTGGTCATTCGTGATCTAATTTGATATCGGCTTGTAATTATCGTTACGATTCGTTTTTATTTACTTCATATAAAAATACATTAATTTTGAGATTATGAAAAGTTTTGTAACATAATTACACATTACACATAATCCATCAATCTATCATGTGCTCTGCAGAAGGCAGGTCCAAGGCAAAAAATATTGTATGAATAATACATTGTTTATCATACAAAATGATTTGATTATTCAGCTTTTAATTGAGTATACTAAACGAATATGACCCGACAAATTGTCGCCCGACGAATTGTTGCCCGATGAATAGTCACGATACCCCCTTAAACATGCCGGATACAACTCTACTTTCTATTTCTTATTCATCAGATGTCTTAGTACTCCAACTCTTCCTAAGACTTCTTGATTTGTTATTGTATCAGCTCAACTGATCTTTTCCATCTTTTTCTTACCCACATTCCTAAAGCCTTCAATTTCCTAATGTCCACCTTTTTTAAGGTATAATTTAAAAGTGACACAAATATCACAATCGCAACAACAACAAAATAGACCATAAATGGGCGCCAAAATTTGATAGTCATGAAATATCAATGATAATAGTTATTTTTACTAATTTTCGTATGGCGAATTTAATAGGATTCGCCGATTTTTGAAAAATTGCTCCGCTCATAGATATCTAGCAAAGCTTCCTATCTCGCCCCATTATAGCTATAGAAGCCAGGTTAACATTGAACCTTTCTTGACTATAGGAATGATCATAAAGAAATTAATTTGCGTTAAATTTTGTATAAAGTTTCATCTCAAATATTTAGGATAATAGATATAATATTGTTGCTCAGAAATTCCACACAAGGTATGGACTACACCAATTGTCACTAGTGATAGCATAAAAAAAAGAAAGAAAGGGGATATTCATGACTATACTTCGAAATAGACTCCATTGCTACATGCTTCCGTCAAAAAAGTCTCCATTAGGGCTAGTGGATAAAAACTATATGATACGGATGCTTTATAAAGACATTTACTAACTCTGTTCGTTGTTTACTAGTGCTTAGTGTAGTAAGCACTAGTTGACTATACTAAACTAGTGTGTTTAGTATGTAGATAGCCTACATGTATATTTTGCATTGTGTTGCCATTGTATATTCTTGTGTATTCTCTGTAACTTTCATGTAAGATTTCTGCGTTATGAAAGATATCAATTATTATAATTATGTCTAATATTGGAAGAAAGTAGGGAAACAAACCTTACTACAGTAATAATAGGAAATAGGACGCAGTGAAATTAATCTCAGTCTATTTAGTCTTCAGACATCATTCAAAATGATTAAATTCATTGTTTTGGTTGGTGTTAAAATTATCTCATTTACTATTACGGAATGATAGTTAATTTAATTTTGCTGCGCAATAATGGTTAGGCCTTTGTAGGAAAGTAGACTGAACTATAATTTATTATTATTAAGATCTTAAATAGTCTTGTTAATTTCATCTGTAATTTCTAAATTTAAAGCAAGGTTTAGCGTCTGCTTTCGTATCGCAGAGATACTGTCAGAGAATGACCCAGATGCAACTCTAACCCGTGGCGAGTCCTTTTTCAGAGTGTTCTACCGAACAGGGATATATCCAGCCGTCCCCCCACTGGGAGAGTTTACCAACCCCACGAATTTTCATTACTCCCCAGGTTAGAAATCGCATACCTCCCCCGCCGGGGGAGTTGTCATCTGGCCTGGGCCCTAGTTACAGAAATAATTTAAATGATCAAACTTCTCATAGCCAATTTTACGTTGGTAATCGCCAAAACCGTTAGTGGCTAGGGCTCAACCCCTGACCCCGCTGGGGAGCGTCGCAAGCTCCCCCAGACCCCCTAGTAAAATTTAGTCGGTCGCTGTGCCCCACAGTTCACTTACTTCGCGCATTCGCTTCACCGACACTTTTCAACTAAGTAGGAAACAACAGATGTGATTTCCAGCTGGGTCCATAGCTGATGATGAAATAGTGAACCATTTTGATTAATGTAATTTTTTACTGCATTTTCAATTTAATAAACACCATTTAAGCATTGTATTTTGATTGTATTGTAGGCTTGGTGTTATTGACCAGACCTCTGAGTGATATTAATCTGACAGCTACCACTCTTACAATCTCTGCCTTCGATTGTGGAATTCCACCAATGGGATCCTCTCTTACAATCAACATTCGAATAAACTCCTCCCACACTGCCACGCCCCCAGGCAGGCCTGTGTTTGACAGACAGGTTTATTGGTGCAGCGTGTTAGAGAATTCTAGACCTGGGATAGTGGTGTTAACTGTTCAAGCAACGTTTGATTTAACAAACAGAGCCAGTCAAGGTTAGCATTCATTGATTGATGAATAACTAATTGCATGATTGTGTAATAATTTCTAATTTAAAAAATAATTAAATGACTAAATGAATAATGAATTCAATGAACAAAATGAATTAAGGAATGAATAAATTTGTGGCTCGCTAACTCAATTGGGACTCACTCACTCATTTCTATTCATGCCTATCATTCACTCATTCATATATAGGCTACGCTTCTTTTGGTAGGATAGCGTATTCAGTAAAACGCTTTCTCGACAAGCAGAAATAGCACGGGTTCGAGTCCCAGCCTGGTCAGTATCCTTTGATACAAAACCAGACGTTAGAGTTAGCCTTAGCTCTTACATCTTACATCTTAGCTCTTACTTAGCTCTTAGATGTACACTCATTCAGTTTTTATGTGCTACTTTTCAGATATGATTTACGTTATATCACTGGTGACCAACTCTGGTGGTGATCTATTCCACGTTAACTCCAGCACTGGAGAGATCCAGCTGAGTGGAAGCCTGGATCGCGAAATTACTTCCAGATATGAAATAATTGGTGCGTGCAACTTTTTTTAATCTAAAAGTATAGTCCTGTGTAATTGACGTGAGAAATCATGAGAAATGATACTACTCGTATAATGTACTCGTATGTGTATATTTTACTGACAGGCTGGTTGATTGATTGATGTATTTATTGATTGGTTGTTTTTTGTTGGTGAGTAAAAATTGTATGAGTGATAGATTAATTGCTTATTTTTATTTTTTATTTTTTGTGTCTTCATGCTTCTTACTGTATGATGTGTTCTTGTATTAAGCTTTCAATTGTATTTAAATATTAATTATTTTAAAACTAAAATATTATATATTTTGTTTAGTTTCAGCCTATCTCTCATACAACCCCCAGTATCGCACAGTTACCACTATACAAGTGGAGGTTTTGGATGTCAATGACATGGCACCAGTGTGGGTTACAGAGTCTGGCTCCCTGCCCCTACTATATCTAACAGTACCAGAGGACTGTGTGCCTGGCACCAGTCTACATACTGTGCACGCTGTGGATTATGATGTAGGGGAGGGCGGGCGTGTGAGCTACTACATCATAGGTTTGTTCCTTAGCTTTTCTCAATCTCTGAAATCAATCAATCAATCAATCAGAATTTTTATGTACGATGATAGATATTTTTAAGGACGTAGATAGAGAAGACCACAGCACGGCTGGTCTGCTGGGTAGGCAACAACAACAGCTTTTATGTAGCGCGCTCTTAGCTAATTCTCAAGAGGGATTTTGAATAGTGAAGGGTAGAGCTGCCTAGCCTGCCATATGCCACAATACATGTGACAGGACTTCTACAAATCGGACATTAAGCGACCAAAGGGTTAAGTACACAGAAGTCACGGCACAGACAATTCAGCCCTTCACTGCAACATCTGCTTTAGTCGCCTCTTGCGACACATTTTGATTATGACTTGGGAGGGCGTGTGAGTTTACTATATTATAAATTTGTTCATTACTTTGTCTCGAGCAAAGTTGTGAACTTCAAAATTGGCATGCAAAATAAATATCAAAGTACAGTGGGTTATATTCAGTATTAAATTTCCATTGCAACGAGTTTCTTCTTCTTTTGCCTAGACTAACGTTGATTCGTATTCGTTTGTGATGCAATATCTGAATCTTCGGTGTCATTCAATAGTGATATGTATTTTTGTAAAAATGTTCTGAATCTCATCTGAAATAATAATAATAATATAGTACTTGTGTCCTGCTCGATGACCGAAAGGTCCCTCAGGTAACCTTAAAACTAATAACTTTAACTTAACATTCAGGTACTTTGCGTTATTTATGAATGTGTGTTGTTGTTTACTGAAAATGTGTGTATGATGTAATATTGTGGTAATATTTGAAATATAATTACTAAGTAATTAACTTTTGTACGTAATTTTTTCAGGTGGAGATGATGACATTGGGTTCGTCCTTGACCCAGATACCGGCACGCTATACTGCTCCTCATTGGACCGTGAAACTCGACCTACTTATAATCTCACCCTCTTGGCTGTTGACCATGGCATGCCGTCTCTTAGCTCCACCCCGTTTATGTGTCGAGTTACCCTATTGGGCATCAATGATGACCCACCCGTCTTTAACTCCTCCTACACTGCGCTCTCATTGGCTGACAGCACTCAAGTGGGTATGGTTGTGTTAAACGTACTGGCCATTGACCCAGAAGCGGATTTGAATGGCAGGTTGACTTACTCACTGGGGGAGCGGTCATGGGGGGTGTTCGAGGTTGATGAGATATCTGGGGTAATCAGGGTTAGGAGGTTCGTATCAATCAATCAATCAATCAATTAATCAGTCAATCAATCGGTCATTGGGGGAGGAGTTCTGGGGGTGTTTGTAAATAGATGAGCTATAGGGGTTGGTCAGGGTTAGTTGTTGTATCAATAAATCAATCTATCAAGCAATCAGTCAATTAATCACTTAGTCATTGGGGAGGAGTTGTGGGTGTGTTTGTAAATTGATGAGCTATCGGGGTTAGTCAGGGTTAGTTGTTGTATCAATAAATCAATCAATCAAGCAATCGTCAGTGAATTAATCAAATAATCACTGGGGAGGGATCAAGAGGAGTATTTGATGAGCTATTATATTATTATATAATTAATTGATTGATTATATTATAGATCCCTGATAGGTTGGCAATGGTTCAGTTTTGAAGTGGTGGCCACTGACGGTTGTCTCTATCGCCCTCTGCAGGGGAAAATGGTGCTAAATATTACCGTCACTTCATCAGGTGGAACCACTGGTGCGAGCAATACGGTAATACACACCTCTATTTACCAGTCACTATACTAATTTAAGTGCTTTTTTAAAATAAGTTACGTATTCTCTAGCTCGTATCTTTTGCTGGTGTTCCCTTATGAATTGAATAGACCTTTTCAGCTTTTGAAATTCTAGTGATTAGCATTGCACCTAAACATTGAATGAAATCAAGAGTAGTTATACATAAAATCACAAATTAATGTCTTTCACGAGTTTTCAGACCAAATTTTAAAAACGAATTCGTACATCTTTTAGTTAATACCGTACATGTATCTGTATATATACTTGTTAATTATATACATATTTAAACGAAATCGCCGCATTTATTCACAATATGGAAAATTAGAGCTATTTTTCTGTGTTTTAATGTTAAACGTCCTATACCAGGGGTGCAACATGGGCAGTCCTAAGCAGAGCCTAGCGTGACGAGCATGCGCAGAGATGATGTTTTGCAAAGCGGAGCTCGTCTATTAATTTTACTCTGTTACTCAGACTCTGTTGACGTGGTATGGTAGCGTTTCTAAAACTCTACGGGATCGCGATCCAGTAAAAATATAAAAGTTTAGTCGCGACCCACAAAGCATTTTTGTTTGGATCTACTCTACCATAAGCTATTAAAATTTTTGTCTTTTCAAAATCATAAATGTTTAACTTGTAAGTCATACAAAATCATGTGTATGCGAAAAGTGTCGAATCTTCATAGGCATACAAAACTATGAGTTTGATCCTTGTAAAACTGTACTAAAATAATTATCTTTAAAAAATTAAATATATATTTTGAAGAACTGTGGGTCGCAGTTCGAAAAACACTGCGGTAAGACGCACCTCTATTTATGAGTCGCTATACTAATTGATTTGCTTTTTTAACATAAGTTACGTATTCTCTCTTTCCCTATTCTCTGTTCAGATAAATATTATGAAATAATTTTACTCTTGTTTTCTCGGACTCTGTGGACGTGGTCTGATGTGGGCTACAGAGCGGGTTGTGGTGAAAAGCTGTAATGAGCTTAATATAGCCAAATCACTCAACTCATCCATTATTAGTTATGCCTCGACCCTCCGATTAGGATTTATTTGTGTAGGCCTGTCGCTATAAATTAGGGATTAAAAACATATTTCTTATCCATTGGCCTATATTTCACACTGTAACTAATCATAACTACTCCCTGACTAATCATACGTTTTCCTTATGATAGTGCGGCAATGCAGCATGCGCAGATACACGATAAACCTACCAGACACCCTGGGGTTTCCTTTTGTTGACTGACCTGGGTTCAGAACCCGTACCACTTTCTTCTGAGGCGAACAATTTACCAATGCGCCACCTCCCCCCCCCCCATGCATAGGCCCTAGATATCATTGTTTTAAAACTCTGATGGCTACTGTATTTCAATCATTCAATCAATGAGGATTTAATGTCCTATTAATCACCCGAAGGCGATGTCAGGGACGTCTCAGGTGGGATATGCAATTACAGACAGTATCCAATCACTAGAACACTCCTGCAAATACACAAGCCAAAAGAGTAAGCGAGATCCAAAACGGTGCAAGTCCATTATCCAAGGCAAGAGTCTATTAGAGCAGATCTTTTGAGCTTGACCTGGAAAGTAGTAAATGCATGTTCTAATTTACAACTAAATATTGCAGGATCTCACATTTGCCAGCTCCAGATATTTTGCCTCTGTTCTCGAAGGAATGGATCGCTATACCAACGTTCTACATCTAGTCGTAGCCCATGGCCACGTGCTGTTGCCTAACAACATGACGTCATCTATTTCCTACTCTATCTCCAATGGAAACGGGCAGAACATTTTCACGGTTGTCAAGGACAACGTAGGAGGAGGGGCCTGGCTTAAAACCAATGCCATCTTGGATGGAAGCATTACTCGGGAGTATAATGTAGTCATCGTTGCTATGGAAGTGGTTCCTGGGCTGCCTAGCAACTCTGCAAAGACTAACACAACTGTTAAAGTCAGGGTGGTTGACGACAATAACAACAGTCCGTACTTTCCTAAATATCAGCCAATAACTGCTCGAGAAGGTGTGTTCTGCTTTGCATACTAATCAATCAAACAATCTATTAATCAATCAATGTTTTATAGGCTGCACTTTCAGTTCTTTTCTACAATTTTAACTGACAGAATAATAGACTGTATGGTGTAGATTTGAATAAATGAAGTATTCCAATAATTCAAATTAGTAATAATTATTTATAGTTGATTGATAAAAATTGTTATGCCCTGGGCGGTAAACGACCGTAGTATAGGCTAAAGATAGGATAACATAGATTTTATTGCGATAAATAAGAAGTAATTGATTGATTGGATGATTATAACGGAGATATGGATCAGGAAGCATCAGATTCTTGTTTAAGACCCATTTTGTGAACATAAAAGTTTAAAGTCCTTATCTCATCCAAGGATGATATCAACAAAACATATCTCAGCGAACCGGCTCATCCAAAA
>JAQFZF010000228.1:0-19972 GCA_034695365.1 Enchytraeus norvegicus
TTTGCATCATGTTTGACCCTTTTTTCTGAGAGGATATGTGTGCTTTCCCGGCTGCATTGGGTTGGCCAGCTGGTGTGAAATGTGTTGTCTGAGACGTCCCTGATATTGTCATCAAATGACGAAATGGTCGTTATCTATTTACATGATTTTGATTTTTAGTTGTATGATCTAGACACAGAAGCTGTAACTGCAAGCTATTAAAGTAGTGTTTCAGATATATTACCAAAATATTGATGAATTTGGTGTTGCAATATGTTAATATGTTTATGCTTGTAAGGAGTGGAGACAATTTGGAATATGCAGAAAGATGGCAATTGAACAGATTGTAAGAATGTAAAATACATTTGATATCCAATTCCCTTGCAGTGTATTCAATAGGTATATTTCAATTTACTTATAAATTACTATTACTGGTTTACTAATTGGTTAGTAAATATGTATGCCTTTGTAAACCATTATCTATCTATTTAGTGCTCTGCCAAGTGGCAGGTCCTGGGAGTCCAATTCCTCCATAACTCTCTATGACTAGCTTTTTGTTTCATGACATCATATGTTCCACGTTCTTTTAAATCATCTAACATTCCTATATGGCTTCGTCCTCGTCCTTTTCTTCCATCAATGAAAACCATTAGTAAACTAATAAATAATAGCATAGTTTTTGAATATTTAGTAAATACTACCAGCATATAATATTTGAAAACAACATTGTTGTGTTACATTTTGTAGGTGTCAGGAAGAGAAAGCAAGCTATTGGTCAGACGACGAGCCAGTCAGATGAGCCGATACGATCAGACAGATGATCGAGAGTCAGATGGTAGTGCAAGCACAGACACTTGCAGCGATAATGAGGAATGTGCCTTGGAACATGATGGGGATTTTATGGGTGATAATCTTCCAGTCGGTGAAAATATCTTGTTTGAAAGACAATATTCCTCTAATTGCGATAATATCGAACAATATGATGGATCTCCACCTATGAAACATAATAAAAGATCCGCTAGCAATAATTTAAATGAAGGACAGCATTTAACATCTGCCAGAGTTAAAGAAATTAGATTAACCAATCCAAACATAAAGCAATTTTCCGGTGCGTTGACAATGGATAAAAGTAAAAATCTGCAAGAGCAGGATATGCAGATTGCTAATGATGTAAATCATTTTCAAGATTTTGTCGTTAGAAACACTGAAACTAAATCGTTGAGTAGTAACGTAAGTGGAGGTGGTGATGGTAGTGTTTCTCGGCAAACAATTTCAGCTGGTAATGTAAATAGAGATCCTAAAGAAGTTTCTATCAGAAGTGAGAGAAAAGTGGAACTGGTCAAAAGTAAAACTAAACCTCCAAGTACTGGTTTAAACATTGGCAGCAGTGTTGCGTCTATCTCAACTCTCAATGTTGGTAATAAAGCGACTCCAGGTTTAAAATTTGGCAGTAATGTAACTTCTGATTCCAATTTGAACACTGATGGTTCTGTTGCTGTAGTAGAATCTGAACCTCAATCGCTGTCTTATGAATCTTTAATGAGAGAAGTTCAGCAAGAGAAGTTCAAAACTATAGTAAAACGAAATAGGGCAAAGAATTCTATAAAATCCACTGAGGTTGGGTTAACGAATTCTACTGAAGCAGATTTATCCATCAGTCAAGCATCTAGTATTTTAGAGAATTCAGCGTTTCATGGAAGTAGTGAAACCGTATTTGATGACAATTTGTACAAAAATGACAGAAAATTGGGTGAAGATTTGTCTCCAATTGAATTACGGCAAAACACTGCCTCATTTTCTGAAGCAGAAATGTCTACTGATACTTTAGTTGCATCTGAACAGCAGAATGATCATGAAAACTGTTTCGCCTCCGAGAACGCAGCAATACTCGCAGAAAGTTCCATGCCAAACCCAACTCAAGGGGTCGAGGAATTCAATCTGTCAGCTTGCATTGACGTCACCAATCCAGGGGCAGACAGTGGAAGGGCTAGTACATCTGCCGATTCTCCGAGAGACGGACCATTGGCAGGTTTTGAGGTCAGCAAACCATGTCCGGAAGTAGGCATAACCAATTCGTCAGCAGATTCTAGAATAACTAGACTACCCTCCGATGGAGAAATATATCAATATGGATATTTTGAAGCTATCAGCCCCGCAACAGATGTTGAAGAAACAATCAGGCCTCAAAATGTTGAGGCAACACATCCGGTCTATTTTAACAAGGGTATCAGTTCTAGTATTGAAAACACACAAGCAGTAGAACTTATGGACACTTCTGATAGTGCCACAAAACTTTTGTCTGCGAATTCAGAAATTCCTCATTCAGAAGTTACCACAGCTGTCGAAACAATTTCACCGACGACAACTTCTACGACAACATCTTGCATCAGTAACATCTTGAGCGATACATCTAAAGGTGTTAAAGATCTAGACAATTCTGATATAAAAGCAAGATCTGATGATATATCTGTGGAGTTTCTGAGTAGCGGTTTTATTCCTACTGCCAGTGATTCGTTATTACCTGATAATTATTCAGCAGTAGAGAAGTTAACGTGTGATATGGAAAATATACCAAAAAGTAGTGCAAATATACCAGCATCACATATTGAAAATTTTTATTCGGATGGTACACCTGTTGTAGCTTTATCAGTAGCAGGTGGTACTTTAGATGCAAACCAATTGAGTGGAAGCGTTACTACTGTACCACCTAATCAGAATATTGTCTCAGAAACTAGTGAGTCTATCGTGACCAATACTGTATCGTCCAATACAAGTAGCGAAGGCTCAGCATGTCTTGAAGCAAAGCAAGAGGAAGCTGCAAAATACTCTACAGAAAATATGGCTTCAGCTTGTGGCAAGGAAAGCGATTCAAACCAGGGAATTCCTAATATGAGTACAATTGATGCCGACAACAGCTTGATTGTAGATAATCCAGAGGTCGTTGAGAGTGTAGATAAATACTCTGCCCATAATGTTGCAGAAGATACGACTTTTGGTAATGACAATAGCACTAACAGAGATACTAACAACAGGACTATTTCTAGTATTCTTGTTAGTAATTCTGTTAGTGTTGATGCTAGCGATATAGCGGGTGATAGTGAATGTATTAACTCAAATGCTAACGTAATAGCTACTACTAGTGATTCTGTTAGCAGCAGTGATAGTTTCAATGTTAACGAAATGACTAGCAGTGCCAATTCTGATTTTTCCGTGGACACTTTAAATGAGGATCTCGCTGCCAAAGATGATATTAACTCTAATCAAAATAATAAGGCCAGTACATGTGATCAGAATTTGGATTCATTTCCCACAACTGATGCCACTGTTTCGCATAATACAGCTACGGCTTCTAATAGTTATAGTCTTAATAGAAAACATGACAATGATGGATTAAGTTCTTCTGCAGTGGGGGCTTCTTCAAATCTGTCCAGCAATTCTTTAGAAAATTATCACAAAAATTCTGAAGATGTAGGAAATAAAGCAATTCCTTCTGCGAGTCCATCAGGAAAAGTATCTGCTGGTTTAGATGAAAGTAAAAACACTCTCAAATCCAAAAGTATGAGCTCAACTTCAGCGTCAATATTAGATTCCAGAAAAATAGATAATTATGTAGGTGATTATAGTGATATTTCTAGTGATGAAATGAACTGCAATACACACGAAGGAAACCCAACTGGCAAAAAAACGAATAATAATAGTAATAATATAGACTACGGCAGTAAATGTATAAAGAGTAGTGGAGACGATTCAGGTAGTACTAGGAAAAATGTCATTAATAGAGAACTTAGTAGTAGTAGCGATGAAAGTTGTAAAATCAACATATCAAAATCACTTGAAGATCGTTCCGGAAATACTGCAAACAGTGTTGTCGAAAATAATACTCATATGACCATCGACAATAGAGAATTGGATACTACTGGTCTTTCAACTGAGGAATGCGGTGTGACTTCTGAAGCAATAAAAGGAAGTCCAAGAAAACCCGGTCCCAAGTGCTCCAAAGTTATTGCAAGTCTTTCTCAAAGTAACCCAGGGTCACCTCGAAGCGCCCCAGTGTCACCTACCTCCAGGAGTGGATCTCCCAGAACAAGAAGTGGTCTTGTCAATTTACCTGGCAGAAAAACTCCAGAATCACCTGTAGGACTTAGACCTGTGAGAGTCTCTGTTAGTAGGTTAAAGCTTGATAGTGACTCTGCAACTTTAGACGTCAAACGTAAGGTAATAGATTCTGCATCAGAAGGTGAAATAGGATTGTATAGAAGTAAGCAGGGTGATCAGGTAGATAGCTTAGACATCCACGCTAGCAGATCATACATTGAAACTGATGAAGGTAAACAAGCGAATGATAAACCCGTGGGTGAAACTACCTTACATCAAGATAGAAAATGTAAAGTTACACAAGAAATTGATGATTGTAAAATAAGTGATATCAATGTTGTTCCATCTAAAACACTTGAAACATCAGCTTTGCAAGATGCAGCTGAAAAAATGTCAGATGATCTCACTACTGAAATTCACTCAACAAATTCTTCTAAGACTAACACCAACGTATTTAATGAGCATAAAATGCTGTGTGATAATGATTCAGACGATTTTGATGATGTGAGGAAAGATCTGAATGAGTCTCCTGTTAGATCTAAACTAGAAAATTTACTAGAGCACCAGCTTGGAAGAAAATTGTCTTGTAATCACTCTGAAACAGCGGTAAAAGGCTGTTTTAATACCTCATCGAATTGTGAAATAGACGCAGTCAGGTCAAAACTTTTAGATGCGTCAGACGAGCACACTGACCGGACAAATTTAGGAGATAATGATTCAATAACCGATAAGAGGACATCTGATCAGAATACAATAGACACTGGAGAAAGATTTGAGCTAGGAATTAAATCAAGCAAAGCCGTTACTTCAAGCACTACCACAGATGTATCTGAAAACAAAACAGGTGACCAAAATGCAAATGAAACTTCTACGAGCTTAAGTTTAACATCAGTCTCTTCATCCGAAGCTGACGTTGAGGACACAAGAGCGGCAGGTAAAGAAGCAAAAACACCTGATTCACAAAATGTTGGCTCAAGGGACAGGAAATCCAGCAGACGCAGCAGTCGGGAGGAGTTAGAAGAGTCAACGGGTTTGAAGAGTGATGACGGACAGAAGAGTGACGGTGAAGCGGGTACACCGAGGTATGGACAGCGAAAGAGACGACCCCCACTGTCTCAGTCTCCCTCTCAGGACGGCAAGTCTGCTACCAGTGCTACAGCATCGGGGGCCTGGGTTCGCCAAGCACTCACGTATGTGCTTTTATATATTTTGTTTTTCTTTCGTATCGTTTTATCTCTCTCTCTCTAGTGAACTGCTAAATGTCAGGTCTATATTGCACACATTCCTGCTCATAGTTTGCTATCCATGAAATTTTTGTTGTCTTCCTCAGTCCGTTAATCGGCTTCTATGAAGCATGTGCAACTTGCGGTTGTCTAGTCTGAAGTTACTGGGATCTGACTGACACGGGAAAATCGATACAATAGTTTATTGTTTGTTTTGTTATTCCTTTATTGCTATTATGAAGTCTTTCATAAAGAACTATTTAGAACTGGATGCAACATTGACATCCGATGGCCCCTGGCATCAATAGACAAAAATTGATCAAATTTGATTTCACTGCTGCTGAGGATGTCTTGAATAATTTATTTATTCTATTATTAACATACTATTTACGTTAATTTAATTTACGATTCATTGCTCTTTCGCAAATTTATTTATTCATTGTTAATTCATTTTACAAATTTATTTTGTTCATTAGTTGATTCAATTATTCATTCATTGACTCAGTAATTCACTGATAGGCTTCATCGTTTCATTTTTAAAACCAACTGACAAATTATCTGATTTTGATTGATTGATTGACTGTGCAGATTATTGGGCAAGGTATCAAAGTTCCGCAGTGCCAGTAGAGACAGAAATAAACCAGGAGAGGCTGAATGGTTCCAATACCCGGGTGTGTGTCTGATCTAATAAATTTTTCTGTTTAATGATAAAACCATTTAGTTAATTCATGACTCGCTAATATTGCATAGAAAGTGTCCTGCTGATGATCGCAAGGTCACTCAGGAACCATAAAAACTAAAATTTTAATTTAGCATGAACTCGGGATTTTGCACTAGAACTAGCTGTTAATTGCGAATGTATGTTCTTAGTTACTGATATCGTCATTTAATCAATTGATTGATTGATTTATTGATTAAATGACTGACTGATTTATTGATACATTGATTATTGATGGATTGGAATAATTGATTGACTGATTAAATGCTTATATGACAAGCTGATTAATTGATTGACTGACTGATTGATTGATTTCTGTGAACAGTTGACGCTAAGGAAGTTCTAGACTACTATGACGTCATTAGGCGACCAATGGATTTCAGCACAGTGAAACGTAAACTTGAGGTTTCTACTTTTTAATTTCAATTTAACGTTTTTGCTCATTTAGTTAATTTACTTTTGATTTCTTTTTTCACACATGAGAGCCACATGTATATTTTCTTTCTTTTGTTTTTACAAATTTTGAAAGTGAATTATTTCTAAAATTTCATCATATTAACTGTTGTTTAACTAAAACCTGGATTACTTATCCGTTTGCTGTATGGCTGAAGCAATATAATAGCCGTGTGTTTAGGCAATTTCTCTGTCTCGCTCGTTGATGAGTAGCATACACTGGTGTTACGAGTCATCCTTGACTTCCTGAACAAGTATAATTAAAAATATTAAGTCATGTGATGCCTTCAAACTAAGAAAAATATCATTAACTTGACAGGCTCTCGTTGACTTCATTAGTGTCCGCAAGTATGCACGAATGGAGTAATCATTTCTTTATTTGATTGACTGATTGATTGATTGTATACAGACTAATTATTATTATTATTAATTATACAGCCCAGAGTTTGAAACAGTCTGCCACCGAGTTTATGAAGCTGTGACTTGTCCATGTTTTAAATCCAAACTGAAAACTCATCTATTGACTTAATTCAACCCAGCAGCAAGCACTTCTGAGACATTGTTAAGATGCGCTATTTCTGATTGATTGATTAATTAATTAATTTTTAATGATTGTACACAGACGAGCCAGTACACAAGTTGGGCAGGTTTCAATGCAGACATGCAGCTCATTCATTCTAACTGTGAGATATACAACAAGGTGGGGTCCGAAGCACGTAGGGACGGGGACATGGTGTTCAAGTACTATAGAGAGGAGCTGTACAAGCTTGTTCCTAAGTCACAGTTACAGGTCTGTCATATTTTATATTAGAAAGTTTGTAATAATGATTTTGATTATTAGATTTGGCGCCTCTTTCGAACATGATGATACATTTAACCATTAAAGCCATTTTAAAACATTTTAATATCCACGAGATTGACCTACTACGCATTACTTATAAGAAATTGGGTACATAAACTCGTGCACGATATTATAAACTAGCGTAAACTAAAGAGCTTTTGTACCCAAAAATACGAAGAAGATTATCATTTATTTATTTGAAAATCAAATAGAAATTAATATTATTTTTTTACCCACAAAAAATAAATATTAGTTTATTTTCGGAGGGCAGAGAGAATAGAATGTCAGAATGGACCATTAAGATGCTGTAATTGTTGTGAAATTGTTGTGAGATTAACTGTATACATGTATAAAATGTGCAAATTGTTTTAAATCTGTGTTGTGTTAGTTCACTAACACACCACAGATTTAACTCATTCGTTGAGTTTATGTACCCAATTTCTACGTAATGCGTAGTAGGTCAATCTCGTGGATATTAAAATGTTTTAAAATGGCTTTAATGGTTAAATGTATCATCGACTTTTAATGTCTAGAGCTAAGCCCATGTAAATCTCTGTAAGATCAAAATCTGGCACCAAACCCCAGATGCCCATTTAAAACATGAGCAATGAAACAAATTACCACACATGTGTTCATAAAGTGAAACTTAATGAAGAAAGAATATTGCGTGAACTATATCACCTTTATACTTTGTTTTGTAGGATCGTGGTTCAGGAGCTTCAGCTATTGCTAGTGACGTGGGTAGAGGGGTGAAGCGCGCTAAACTTGACATGTCTTCGGTCAATGCGACGGAAAAATCCCCTTCTTCTAAACAACGATTAACGTTAGACTGATTGTGATAATTAGGTCAAATCATTTAGATCATGACAATGGCAGAGGTTGAATGTACATAGGATAATTTATGTTAGACAGGGTGTTAGGTAGGTTGAGTGTGCTTAACGTCAAGGTTCAGAAGCCAAGGCTTCCCTTCAAGACGGCCAAACGCAATCGAGCTGCCATTTAAAAATTAGCTAAAGCTTATTTCAGCTTTATTCCACAGAGTACCCAGCAGTTTAGTACTGAGCACCTGATGGAGTATAACGTCATGACAAATTGACAGTAGTTGCGCTTGGTTAAATGGATGTAGGGGCTTTATATTAAACAGGGTGTTAATTGATTGATTTAGGAATAGTTGTATTGATTAATTCATTGATTAATCAATGAATTGATTGATTACTCGATTGATTGATAGATCAATTCATTGAGTATAATATTGATTGTTAGACCCATATATTTAGCAGCTGATTGATTTTTCTATGACGTCCGTGACATCATGTCAGGGTGAGGAATCAGACGTTAAATCCTCATCGATTTATCTCTGGATTTCCTAATTGATTAATATGAAAATAAACGGAAGCGTGCAAAGAGGCGAGACAATATATTTTTGCAATGCATACAAATGTCCACGTAGATTGGAGTTGAGTTGAGTTGATCTGTGTTGATTGATTTGATAGATTTGTTAAAATTAATCAGTGGCTTTTCCTATTAATGTTCAAAGGTGTGCAATAGCCTACTAGATTTTCACTCTATGTTCATTATGACAGCTAAAATAATTGATTGATTAGTTAGTTCATCAATTCAACATTAAATATCTAAGCATTCGATTAAAAAGGCTTCACAGAATTTTGAATCAGTTTCACAGTGGAGATACATCAGAGACGCGTGATACCTGGGATTTGAACCATGCACCTATGGAACCTGATTCAAATACTTAACCATCAGCACCATTGGTTCAGCCCTTGGTCTATAAAAAAATTGGGAAATTGGTCTATATATTAGATGAATGATCGACTGAGTGATTCAATCGATATATTGATTTATGATATATATTATGTATATTCAACCACATGATGATACCAATGTTACCGCGTTGGTTCCGGGAAACATGAGAATTTTGACCAACCTACAACTGCACGTTTCATAAGAGGCGACTAACGCAGACACTGCAGTAAAGGGCAGAGTGGTCTGCGTCATGACTTCTTGTACGTGACCCTTAGGTCACTCAAATTTCAGATTAGCAAAGGTCCTGCCAAATCAGTTGTGGCATATGGCAGGCTAGACTACTCAACCCTCACTGTTGAAAAGCACTTTTGAGACTTAGTTAAGTGCGTTATATAAAAGCGTCTAATTGATTGATTGATTTAGATTTAACAAAAAGTAATTTACTTGAAATTTTAAACATAACCGATTTATACGAACATCAGTGATATCTATAGGCTACTCAACCATAGGAGATTTCTAGTCTAACTATTATAAAAATTAATATATTTGTTGAACTGTGGCGTAGGCTATATTTAAACTATTGATGAATTAACATTATTTTGTCTTGTTATCAGTTTATGTGTTTACTTCTATTTCAATATCGTACGCATACGTACGTATTATGTATATTAGTATAAGATATGTTCATTATAAACAAAGATATAATATATTTTGCATAAATTAAATTATATTATCTGTCAGTATCAAGTGATGACAAATATGGGCGTTTAATCCATATTATTGATTGATTTAATGATTGATAAATTGAAGATATTCAACTAATATCCCTTAGTTAGAGAATGAGAATGTGGGGAGAGGAGATTTAGCAGAACTAAAAAGGCTAAAATTTCGCGGCTTAACAGTTAAATCAGTGATCTGTGACTATGAGCCCTAGGATTCCAACCGTGAACATTTGGAACCAGAGTCGGTCACTTAACCAATGTGCTCAGCTAGGGCCCGTTGTATAGACTGGATTGCTAGACTTTTCTATTCATGGAAATTATGTCCAGCTCTCTGACTAAAGTCACATTTCGAGCACAAATTCTTATACAGTCTTTACTATGGGGTTCTTCAATGAGCACACCATTGATCTATAAATACGGTTATATCATCAGGAAAGCCTTGCATTTGTCACACTCAACATAATGCCTTTAATACGAATAAATGCCGCTCTTAGGAAGCTTCCCCATTACCTTCCTCAGTATCTGTATTGGTTACCTCTTACAAATGAGTGCAGTTTTAGTGTAAATAGAACTACATAGTGCATTTACTTTCATTCATGAGTGCACATCTATCTCGGTGTAAATGTCGATGTACAATTTGTGTTCTTTATTGTTGGTCTCAAGTTGATGAGATTTATTTCTGAACTAGTAATAAAATTATCATGCATAATGTATAAATTTTTAGTTTTATCACTCGCAAGGCTCTGAATAAACTGTTTTTAATACACGTGCGGCTCCAACAAGCTTAGAGAATAGACCTATTGCAATCTGCACATGTTTCCTAGAAGCCAATTAATGCAGTCTGTTAGAAAACAAAAATTGTCTGAAAGAAAATATGACACACACAGTATTACACACTATAAAATTATAAGCCATGGACCTCCCGTTAAGCAGTGCACCGAGAGAGGGAGATACATATGAACTGCATGTGTTTCGTAAAAGTCAACTAAGATACTCTACACAGGTACTGACGAAGGCAATGCGAATTCAGCTAAGAAGGAACATTCTTCCAATCTAATGGCAACATTTTAGATCTGTTTAAGACTTTGTGATAGGATTGAGTTGATCGATGGTGTGCTCATTGAAGAGTGAGTACAGATTATGCGTAGGAATTTTTGCCTTGGTCCTGCCATGTGGTAGAGCACTGGATAGATAGATAGATGCTGAGAAATATAGCCAAGTCAAATGTTAATAAATCATCATTATTGTTTCAATAAATAATCATCATGACGATGGTTGATAGCACCATTTTTGAAGTGTGCAAATGGCTGTATGCTCATATATACGATTAACCTTCTTGGCACCGATTTCACACTTTTCCAAAGAATGCTGGGTTATTATTTTGAAGACTGACACGGGATTTGAACCCACGCCTTTTCATTCACTTGCACCAGAACGCGCCACTCTAACCACAAGACTACAATACCACGGGCAACACACTTTATCGACAATTAAATTACATTGCTAAACAACGTGCACTAAAATAGTATACATTATACAGTATCAAAATAGTGTTGAAAAACAAAACGCTCTAAGTTCAATTAAAGGCAAAGGTACGTCAAAGTTGATCCCTGGGTTTCGGAGCTAATCCCAAAGCTCTTCAGCACAGACACAGGTGACAAGTGCCATTAATCAAGCGGCAAGGTTGCCAGCCCCACACAAAGGTTGGGCTGACACCAGACCCATGTTTACCTCCACTATCTTCTGTAGCAGTCGCCAACTACGTACTAATTTCTAACTAAGTATAATAACTAGTTACTAAATTAAATACTGGTACCACATGTTTCTCCTATCAAACGTCTAGTAAGTCCATGCAGTTATTTCATCCTTGCTGACTACATTCTTTAACATTAGCCCTACTACTTGCACCATATCGGTAGACATCATTTGTTTATTCTCAGGTCCCTTCTTTTCCGTTTCCACTTCTTCACGATTCCCTTGTATCACTGAAAGAGGCAAACTGGAAAAGTGTACTCTTAGTCTTTCCAAACCCCTCCCAGTTATCTGGTGGGCCTGTTTTTCCATCTCAAGCTCTTCCGATACCTTTTTGAGATCATCTTCAAGTGACTGTACTCTTTCCAACCATTTCCGACGCACCCTCTCTGCCAGATTCTCACACATCTCCTCCACTTTGGAACGATCTGCCCTCACAACAGTCTCCAGACGCTGGCACTTTGTTGATTCCGCCCTAAGTTGTTTTTGAATCTCCATCGTCTTGGACTGGTCTTGTTTCAATCTTTCTCTTAATAGTTTTATCTCATCACGTAATGATTTAGATGTCCTCGACTCGCGATCCAGAGTCTCTTTGAGATTAACCGAAAGGATTTGAAATCTTGCGTTAGCTTTGCTTGCCTCACTGAGTTGTTGTTTGGTATCGCTAAGTTCTGAGATCAAAGCAACCTCCCTGGACTTACAAGATTTAAGCTCGTCTTTAAGCACGTCTATCTCGCTGGTCAGTGATTGGTTTGCATCTTTTGTTGAGCGGAATTCCCGGCGCAACATTTCCAGCTCGTCAGCTGTCCATATAGTGGTGGGTTTTTGTAAGTTGGTAGCACTCGAAACTGATTGAGTTGCAGTGGTAGCACTGGGTGAAAGCTGAGCTTCTTGCTTCTCTGATGTATCTAGAAACAAAAAATGACAGTCCTTTAAAATTATTATATTTTGTATCTCTACTTCCACACATGATAAACACACATATTTATACATTGCCAGGCGACAACCGACTTTTTGTAAGTTTACCACTATTCCCACTAATGATCCATTGCCGCAGTAGGACCCGCATCTAGCTACTCGCAGTTGGATAGCCTAGCAGGCAAAACGCTTGCTCGATAGACAGTATGTCACTGGTTCGATTCCAGCCAGGTTTGTCTCTGACAGTTTCATAGGATATGGAGACAAGATGTTCAACTTAGCTTTAGCTTATCTATTATTTAATTTTGGTATAGAGTATATAATAAGATTTTCTGATTTTCAAAACAACTGGCCCGAAAATTGAGATCTACTGATCAATTCAGCAAAGCTTCTTATCTTGCTCAATTGTTACTATTGATCAAAATTTTAAAATTTACTTTAAAAAGTTCTTGTCCATAACAAATTATCATGGGATGATGCTACCTGCAGTTGATAGAGTTGCAATGTTGTTGTTGTTGGCATTCACAGCCTGCATCCGTTTCTCTTTCAGTTTCCTGAGAACCCAAACCCTTCTGTAGACATTACGTATGGCTGCTGCATCCGCTTCCGACATCACCTTTAATCAATCAATCAATCAAAGTAGTCAGTAAGTCAATTGATTAATCAAACACCGAAAAACAATCGATCAATTGACTAGTCATTGAAGTGTCATTATAAAAATTCTAATATTTCATAGACATAATTATGCCATAAATCTGACTTCTCTTCTATTCAAGCAATAACTTCATAAATTAATTAATTGACATTTTAATGTTAATTAATCAGTTAATCAGTTAATTAATCAGTTAAAACTAATTAATTAACTGATCAATGAAATACGGATTTATGATTTACCTGGGCCAGCTGAAAGAACAGGTCATCAGAATGTTTGCCCGACAGACCCCTCTTGTGTTCAGAGCCCATAAACCCCTCCTCCCTCATCAGCTCGGGTCCCTCTAACAGCTCCCTCTCACTGTAGCCAAACATCGGAGGAAACAGATCCTGAACCCAGTGCTTTGTTTCACTTTCAGAGGGGTTTTCCGTTTCAGCAGGGTTTTCCAGAGGATTTTCCCTCTGGGATTTCTCAGGTCTTGCCTTGGGCCGATTTGATATTCTATCTTTCTGATTTAGATGAGGCTTTGACGGACTAACACCTATAGTATGGTTTACTTTGCCTAATTTTCCACCTTTTTTACCCTGCTTGGATTGTGCGGATGGGAAGCTATCGGGTTCGGAATATCTTCTGTCGTTTAAAGATTTATCACTTTCCAAGCCTCTATCATCACTGGCATGATGAGGATTATCTGTGTATTCAACATCGTCGTAATCAGTTCTACTAAAGTGTTCGCTGTGATCTCCATAGCGGAGTCTGTCTTCAGAATCAGAATAATCATTTTCAGAGTGGTATGGTGAATCTCGGCTTCTGCGGCTGTCTGGATCCATAACTATAAATTTCTGATGCTGTTTCTGATACAATAACTCAAGATTTGCCTAATATATTTAAGGATATTGACCTCAGATATCATATTCTGCACAAAACGCCACAAAATAAATATGCGTGAAAAACGAAATCTATGTCCCATAGAACAGGGGCATATATCCATATATCTGCAAATCGAGGGGGGGGGGAGTGGAAAAGCCTATCTCCAACCAAACTGGGAGGGAGAGTGGAAAAATCATGTCTGGTCTGGTCTCTGTCCTTCATCAATACTAGGCCCTATTCAAGACTTAACAGATATTTTTTAATACTGTGCATTCATTTGTTGCTGAGATCGGCTCAGATAGAGAAGCCATCTTTGTATGGGTCAACCTTCGACTCACCATAGTTAACCATTAAAATACTACAGTTTTCAATAATTTTTTAAAATATCAATTAGGCTCCACATAATAATAAAAAATACACAGGATTTTTATATGATATATCGAGATTAATGTAAGATGTTGACAACAACACGTGGGCATCTGCTTGACTTTTAGCACAACCTGAAGTTTGTAATAATGAATATTCTATGAGCTCATAGACACATAGACATGTGTCTATGAGCTGCCCTGCCCCGGCTCATGTCTATGAGCCGGGCCTTGAGGGAAGGAGACGTAGAATCTTCTATTTCTATCTACTTTGGATGAGAGTATGGGCCCAGCCGCATTTTTCATGAATATTGTTGAGCTATCAACTACAACCACAGTTGGTATAGAAATGGCACTGATGGAATGTTTGGGTGAGCATGGCTTTCAAGAGGACTTTTTGCGCGAGACATGCATTGGTGCTGATGGAGCATCTACCATGCTAGGCATCAAGGCCGGACTGATAACGAACTTTAAGGTTAGGTCTCAAGCTCATCAATTGGCACTGTTATAACCACCTAGTGGCAACGACTAGAACTTGCTGTTCACAATGCTGTAAAGGCCTGCAGTGAAAGCAATCACTGCAAGAGTTTCTTGAATTCACTCTATGCAATATATAGCATATTGACAAAGTGTGTGCGTTAGCTATCCGAGTGTGCTAAAGAGCTAAATGTGCAACTGAATAAAATAGCGAAGGTTCTAGATGTTGACTGGGTGGCTTCAAGCTACAGGACGGTGCATGCAGTGTGGCTGTCATGCACAGCATTGCACAAGCATTTCTCTAACCAAGCTCTTGATACACTCACCGATGGAGGGGAACGAGCCAAATTTTATGGTTTTGCAAAAGAATCTCTAAAACCATTTATATTTATCAAGAACTAGGATTGATGCATGATGCTCTTGAAGATCTGTCAGATCTCTCACTAGCACTGCAATACGCTGAAATAAATTTGGCAACTGCACAAAAACTGCCAGACAAATAGCCTAGAAGTTTTCCATTCGAGGAAAGAGGACTATTCTCATTTTTACAGACACGCTTGTCAAGCTGTCATTGATGCACATTTAAAGATACTGTTGCGAACACGACATCATGAAGAGAAAAGGAAATTAAAAAAGGCAGTTTTATCAAGCTCTCCGTGATTCGATGGCATAGAGAATGCTTCCAGAATTGGAAAAAGAACTATGCAGTTCAATTGCAATTCTCGATCCTCGCACTTTGTCAATTGATCAGCCCTCAGACTTTGGCAAGGATGAATTGAGAAATCTCTGCCAAAAGTTTGCAGTCCTATTTTCAGAGGTGATGCCTTCATTCCGTGAATACAGAGAGAGCAGTTGACTTGTTAAGAGTGACCCATTAATACGACTGTTGAATCGGGTTAATTCAATTCCAGTCGCACCTCTGATAGGGGGTTCAGTAAGATGAATAACGCATGCACATTGCACACCCCTTCGGTCACGTTTGACAGTGAAACATAGGAGTTCTCTGATGCTCTTTCCTTGACTTGTCCTCCATTGAGACTATGGCAGCCGCTGCCATATATATGCCAAATCGTACCTTGCTTCCAATAAGAGTGATGCCAACTGCACCAACTGTCCTAAAAGGGTAGTAGAAAGCCTCGCACCTAGCAGGCAGATGCTGCCTGTTTGGAAGAACTTGGTATTACATGTACGTGTCTCTTAAGATGTAGCTACTGGCTCCTGCCATTGCTAATGTGACTTGTAATTATCATACATGTGTCCTTTTTACAGTTAACTTACATCAGTCATATTATGCACAGCAGCCGAATATTTGTAGACATTGTACAGAATGGCGCAGTGCATTTTCTTATGCATGCTGTTTTATACATATCAATTGTGCTTCTTTACTGCAAACTATAAGTCTGCAATTAGCTAAAAAAAAGCCTGTAAAAATACGACATTGGTTGATATTATAAAAGCGTTAAATAAAATAGGGAGCCAGAACAAAAAATATATGGGCCCGGAAGAAACTATAGGGGCCCAAAAGAGAATTGTGGGGTCCGGAAATTTAGGAGGGCTCTGCCACCTCTAATTTCCCACTTTAACCACTGGATAGACGCCGCTGCATAAGCAAAACTATAGTGTTATGCTCTATTTTACGTTTATTTTACTCCGACGTTAATTTCATATTTTCTGTTGTGATAATATTAAGTACAAGTATAATATCTAATATAATATGAGAAAATTATTTATTCATTAAATTATCTATAAAATACATAATTTTAACAACTTAAAATTAATTATCATCATCATCAGACGATCATCACGTCCCTTGTGGAACCTCGTCTATCCGCCTAATCAGCTATCAATCCTCCGTCGAGCATTACGGACACGACCAACATAGTGAGGAGAGAAAACAGGAAAAAATTAAACTCTTTTACTTACTCTTGACGTTGCTATTGTAAACAAAACCACTTATTACGCGTTCTGCAATGTGTTGCCTACATTTCTTCTTTAGTGCAGCTGAAAAGAGTCAATACGTCTTTGAACGAATATAATATCAAGAAAGTCTTGATCAACACGTGAACATCATTCTTGAATAATATTTTCAAAGGACAATATCTTAAATTCTCGAGACAGTCCAATTTCAACTGAAATCAGAGACAATCTCTCTCTCTCTGTCTCTCTCTCTCTCTCTCACCTGGTCTGACTGGTCACCAGTATTAGGTCACCCGTATGCATCTGTAGACTGTGGGTATGGGTCAGACTTTCTCGGAAGAAAACAGTTAAAATCACCCACACAAACCTAATACTCTCTAAGCAACCGATCACAAGCTTAAAAATTTCTATTTCCAGCGATGTCGTTGGGTGCTTTTCGAATAATTTTGCACAATAATTATTCATCTCTACTAGTCTATATTTGCTATATTAGCCACCCGGACGGGTCTCATATATTTCTTCAAGAGATTGATTTGGTTTCCGAGAAATTTTTCAAAAAGTGTTATACGGGATAAATTTATAAAATATTAATATGCCTTCTTTAAACTCAGATGAGATCCGTGGATGGATTTCGGTTTTGTACAGTTTGATTCAGGCGAGGATTTAGGGGGGAATATGGTGGCTCGAGGGAGGCCAAGAAAAAAAATGTAAAAAATTGGCAAATTGTGCATTAAATCCGCATAGTTTGGCATTTTGGTCCTCTCGATTTTGCCTGCTCCCCCCCTCTTCTTTTGCATTGGCCCCTCCCTAAAAAATGCATGTAGCTGGCCCCTCCCCCCTCTCAGAAATCCTAGATCCGCCACTGGTCTGATTTGACCACATTTGATAGTCTGTACTAAGTTTATTCTGATCAGATTGAAGTTGATCCCATACTGCTCAATATTGTCGCAAACGACGACCGAGTACTATTATTCTTCGAATTTGCTGTTTTAAGTTCGCTAAGTTTGGTTAAGTTAAACCAAGTGTAGAGCCTATGCTCAATAAACAAATTGACTGAGCAATTATGGACTGATAGAAGAGTAGGCCTTAATTGATGCAGCAAAGTAACTCCAGTTTATACGATTTCATGTATTCTTTTACATTCATAAAATAATGAATAAATAAAAGTGTCCAGATAGCTGTTGCAAATAACCTGGAATTCATTTCACTTCAAATTCATTTCATTTCACTTTTCCACAGTTATTTAATGTTTTAAAAATCATAAATGTATTCTGGGAATTCATATGACCTATCACTAAAAATATTTCAGCTTATTTATAACCCGTAGTGCACATTTACTATGACAAACTTCAGCGACTGCTAACAATCAAACGGAAGCCCACGTGTTGTTGTGAAGCACATTATATTAATCTCAATATGTCATATAACAATTATGTGTATTTCTATTACCATATGAAGCCTAATTGATATTTTTTTAAATTATTGAAAACTGTCATATTATAATGCTTAACTATGGTGAGTCGAAGGTTGATAAATACAAAGATGGCATCGCCCTCTCTTCAACCAATCACAATCGCGACCGTTAAGTCGCGATCTTGAATACATTCAGATGTTGCACAAATCAATATTTATCACACCTTAGATGTAGCAGACTAGCAGTATTGTAGCCAAGCCTGGTTACACTAATCATGCGGGCTGTGAAACAACCAATTACATACTTGAAACTTGTATTTCCAGCGCTGTGATTATTTCGTATTTCAATGTTTGCAAATCTCTACTAAATTTCCTATATTAGCCAACTGGTCACTAGACAAACAAATATCAGAGAAATCGTACCACCAATTCCTTAACGATAAATCAAACAGTACATAAATCTATCTATAGAAGAAAAATAGAATACTAGAAACTAAATTTATACAAGCCATCTATCACACCTATAATAATAAATATCTTGTGTCTACAGATACAAAGCACAAAATTAAACCAAAGACTAAATCCTCCCTCTGAGACCCTCTCTATTGGTTTTAGGGAGGACACCATTGCTCAACCAAGTAACTTGATAAACAATGCCACGGTCCTAACAAAGATTTATCATGATGCATTGATGCACTGTGCGAATAAATTTGCATACAGTTACATACAATACATTTTAATATATGTTGTGTATTATAATAAATTTTAATACATTTTAATGAATGAATGCAGTCCAATGCCGTGAAACCTAATTAAAGTATGAAAATGAATCAGCCTTCAAGCTTCTCTAAATGGACAAAATAAATCAATGAATGCATGTGCAAAAAGTTATATAAAGATATCACAGTAAAACATTTACCATAGTCTTCCGCATGACACATGTGTGACATCTCAAAATAAGAATTGTGAATAGGAGACATAATACCGTTAAGAAACTATCACAAAATCAAACAAAACCTAATTAGCTATCAGATATCTCTCGCTAGGCACCAGTTCTCGCAGAACGTCGTCGATCATGGTTATCCACATAATTCAACTGGTTATCAGGTCTTATAATATTGACTCTGTCTTATCAGCAGTAAGAATGTACATTCTCACTATCCTATACTGAGCTGAAGCCACTGAGGTGGTTGTCCACTGTGATCCAATAGTATTTTAATGAGATAGCTCATCACCAGTAGGCATGTATATTATCGTTATCCTCTATAGAGTAGAATCCTATTTCCCTGAGGTCATTGTCCAGTGCTATCTCTGGGGAGTGACGACCCAGCTTGTGACTGGTGTATGTCAGCTGTATAGAGCCAGCACGCTTCTGAGCGTATAACTTCTCCACAAGGACTTTAAACTGTACACACAAACATTTGCTATATTTTATTATACATGTACTTCTCTTTTAACATAATAAAATCTATTTTATCTATTCTTTAGCTCAGGGTCGTTTTCCATCCAAGGCATCTAAAAAAACATTTAAAAATTATATTTAATAAAGTATACGTTGTTGTTGTTGTTGCCCACCCGAGGATCAGCCGTGGTGCTGACCCCCTCTATCTTTGTCCTTGGGAACGCTCCTCCAGGGCTCGCCGCCAGGTATCCAGCAGCTCGGCCGCCTCGCAGGGATTGTTCCATAAGTCTATTGGAGTAAGTGTTGTCTGCATTTGTATGCATTGAAAGAGGTGTACTGTGTCATGTGTTTGGTCAGAGCAAAGGGGGCAGAGTGGTGATGGGTGTTCAGAAGGGTTAATTTTGTGTAAGTAGG